>MU134670.1:26136-79879 GCA_015039355.1 Ramaria rubella
GACAAAGCTGGCCTTGATGTAGACGTAGTAGTAGTAGTAGTAGACTTAGAAGACTTAGACTTGAGACTTAGACGAGTGAATCCAACTGATAGAGGTGAATTGGGGTACACTAAGGCGAAACAGGCCTTATATACATGAGCAGAACAACAAACGATGCGCGAGTATGCCATACAATGATGTCGTCGACAGCAGACAGGAGAAATGACTAACGGCGAGAGGGCAGAAAACCAAAATAGGAAGGTGGTTTGTAAGGAAATGGAAAAATGAGTCAGGTGGTCGAAGAAATGAATAGAAATGTGGCAGCGAATTTGAAATAGAAGCCAGAAATAGAATAGAAGTGAGTCACAGACAATAGACCATGTGGAACAATTGGAAATAGAAGTACAGCCAAGAAGCGAATGAGTCAGGTGATGAAAATGAGTCATAGCCATCCAATAGGATTCCAGTTGCTTGTCAAATATCTCCGAAGATGAGTAAGTGAGTCATGTGACTTGATGACGACTCAGAAACATGTGAACCAATCACGACACTTGGATACGAATTTCCTCCAGAGAGGGAACGAAGACGAGCCCTTCTTGACGAAGTCTTTAGGCACATAACCGTAGCAAATCTCTGTTCCTGGTCCGTGCTCTTTGATGTACCAGTTATTCCTGAGGACGATACGATGCCAACCATTCACTGGTTCGAAGTTTGGGTCAAAACCGATGACGTAGAAGGGAGCATGGAAGGTTTGATCGAATACCCCCATACGCAATCGTGAATGTGATAAGGAGGATATGAGGGGAATATTCGGTATGGGCCTTCAGGGGATTCGACATATAGGGGATAGTACCGACGATGTGCGACTTGTGGGAGGAGGACTGGACAAATGAACATCAAGGGGAGAACACTGACTAGGAAGTTCAACGCGTGGTCCAACATGTATGTCTGGCTTGGCAGTCATCTGAAACGAATCATGGGACATGGTGGCGGCAATGCTGGATGGCATATTGAAAATAGAATTGATGAAAAATAGAATGAGTGTGGAGATGATGTGTCTGGTGAAAGCTGATGATGATAGGCGCGTGTGCAGTGAGCGTCTTTTGTAGTGTAGTAGGCGCTGTCGAGTATCATGCTTGTCAACGGTTCCTTTGAATGGCATGTTATGCCCTTCAGTCTCACTAATGCACCAGCTGCTTTTCAGCAATTCGTGAACGATATATTCGGCAACATGCTCGACATTTTGGTCCTCATCTACCTGGACGACATCTTAGTCTATTCCAACAACCTAGAAGAACATGGGGAACATGTCCGCGAAGTTCTCCAACATCTCCAAAAGAACTGACTTTATGCAAGATCTGACAAATGTGATTTCCACAAGACTATGGTAGAATACCTCAGATACATGCTCTCCCCTGAAGGACTTTCAATGGCAGATGACAAAATCAAAGTTATTCAAGAATGGCCCAAACCCCGAAAAGTAAAAGACATCCAATCCTTCCTAGGTTTTGCGAACTTTTACCGACGCTTCATTCATAATTACTCCGACATCACAATCCTGCTTAGAAATTTGTAAAATGGAACTTCTCCAATGAGTGTCAGAAATCCTTTGAGATGCTTAAGAAAGCCTTTACTACTGCTCCGATCCTTACACACTGGATTCCTGATTGCCAACTCATCGTGGAAACCAACCCTTCAGACTATGCCCTTGTGGCAATCCTCTCCATCATTTCTCTGGAAGATGGCAAAATTCACCCCATAGCTTTTCATTCTAGGACTTTCACTGCCCTGGAATCAAACTACGACATTCACGACAAGGAATTACTTGCAATTTTTGAAGCTTTCAAGATTTGGTGGCATTACCTTGAAGGTTCCAGTTCCACCATCGACATCATAACCAACCACAAAAACCTCAAATATTTCGCCACCACTAAGCTTTTAACCTGACAACAAGTCCAATGGTCAGAATACCTATGCCAATTCAACCTCATTATCTGATTCTAACCCAGAAGACTCAGAACAAAACCCAACTCTTTAACTAGACGATGGGATGTCTATCCTAAAGAGGGGAGTAGTGACTATGCCAGCTTTAATCCACACAATTTCTGCCTGGTTTTTACTAACAAGCAGCTGTCATCATCCCTCCAAGCCACATCTCTTAATGTCACAATTCTCCGCACAGTTACCATCATGGATTTTGAGCAACTTCAAAAAGAAATCTGACAATCCATCTCCTCTGATCCCACAATTTCTGACTATCCTGCCAACCCTCCGACTCCCTGATGGTCAGTTGATCCTCAAGGACTTCTCCAACTCAACAACCAAATCTACATTCCTGACGCTAACAACCTCCAACTCCGTGTTCTACAATATTTGCACGATCACCAAATCTCTGGACATTTTGGACAAAACAAGACACTCAGCAACATCCAACGTGAATATCCATGGCTGAAACTCTGCAACTTTGTGATTTCCTATGTCAAATCCTGTACAACATGCATGCAATCAAAATCCCAATGACACTGGCCTTACGGATTCCTGAAGCACTTACCGATCCCGCCAAGACCATGGAACTCCATATCCTTGGACTTCATTGAACTGCTTCTGCTTTCATTGGGTTTTGACAGCATCCTTGTTATCATTGACAGACTCACGAAACAAGCTATATTTATTCTGACAGTCACGACAATCACTTCTCCGATGCTTGCTCAGCTTTTCGTTCTCCACGTCTTCTCCAAGCACAGTGTTCTGACTCACGTTACCTCTGATCAAGGTTCAGAATTCGTGTCTTCCTTTTTCACGCTTGGAAAGGCGCTAGACATGTCTCTCCACTTCACTTCCAGTTATCACCCCAAAGGCGACGGACAAACCAAACAAACAAATCAGACTCTTGAGCAATATCTCTGCATTTATTGTAACTATCAACAAGAAAATTGGGCTGAACTTCTTCTGATCGCAGAATTCACCTATAACAACACTCCGAACGCAACAACAGGAGTTTCCCCATTCTTCGCCAACAAAGGTTACAATCCTGACATTACATCCCGAACATGATCTCGTCTCATCCTGCACGAAAGATTTTGCGGTCGACTTAGACAAACTCCACCAGGAACTCCAAAAGAGAATCTCCAACACACAATCTCGATACAAGGAACCCACAAACAAGAAATGTTCTCCAGCCCCAGACTTCAAAGTAGGCAACAAAGTATTCATCAAAGCTGAATTTTTCCACATAACCCGACCTTCGAAGAAGCTCGCCAAAAAATACCTTAGACCTTTTGAAATCATCGCACCTGCAGGTACTAGTAATTGAGCCTTCATTCTTTGTTCACCCAACAGTATGCGTGCTGTTTGTGAAAGGCAGTAAATTCTTGCAGTAAAGTACTTGTTTTCAACTGGGCTAAAAGGCCACTATGCCAAGTTATCTGGCACAGTCTGTGAGCACTATTTAAGCAGCAACATATTACAGAGTCACCAACTGACAAAACAGTCTGTAACAGTACCCTCCCCTTAGGTACTGAGCCCTCGAGGGACCACAGCATGACATTATCAAAACAGGTTTCCCAGGCCTGCCTGTGGCTCACCCCCAAGTACCCTCATTGCTAATTAATGTAGCAGACCCCCATGGTCCCTACCACCATGTAAGCCAGAGTTCCTGGGGTCCCAGCTGAGCTCCAATAACCTCCACAAATTATTGTGCTCAGTGTGAATTGAACTTCTGACCTTGGCAACTTGGCATACTGTGAAAGGCAGTAAATTCTCACAGTAAAGTACTTGTTTTCAACTGGGCTAAAAGGCCACTATGCCAAGTTATCTGGCACAGTCTGCGAGCACTATTTAAGCAGCAACATATTACAGAGTCACCAACTGATGAAACGGTCTGTAACACTGTTCACCCATCCTTCCATGTCTCTATGCTAGAACCCACAACTCTGAATGAATTTCCAAATTGAACACAGCCTCCACCTCTGCCAGTTATTATCGAAGGCGAACCCGAATACGAAATCAACAAAATCCTGGATTCCAAGATAGACAATCGCTGACATTGCAAGATACAATACTTGGTATGCTGGACAGGCTATCAAGGAACCAATGAAGAAACTTTGTGGATCCCCACTACGGAATTAGGCAATGCCTTGGAAATTGTTGAAGAAGTTCATAACAAATATCCCAATAAACCCAGTCCAATTCTGCCTTAACTTTTCCTTTTTCTGATTTTTTTCCTATATTTTCCATGCTCATTTCTCTAAGTTACATCTCCATCCGTTCCAAGAAATCCTGCTTTGCTTTTCTGCTCAACCCCAATTCAATTTTCCGATTCCATTTCCCATATTTCATCCCTTTCCATTTCCTCCATCCTCACTTCCAATTCCCGCTCCTGGTGCTGAACCATTCTTTGCACCCATCCAGTCAGGATCTGTGTCTCCTTGGAATGTACCTGCATGGAACTTGCATGACGATCAATGGACTTCCCCAACTCTCAGATTTCCTTCATAAGCAATTCTGCCATTCCTCCCTCATCCAAATCCACACCTTTTGCAACTTCTTCTGCAAATCCCGACACTCCCAGATGACGGCATGTCCTCCCACCCTTTGCACACTCATCACATGTCCCGTTCATTCCCTCTGCTATTGGCAAACAAAACATGTCCTGAACCTGACATCCTGCGCAACAATACTGTTCATGCCCAATCTGAGTTATGGCGGATTCTTGCACCCTCCAACAAATAATGGGTTTATCCACCACATCGCTTTTCCTTTTCCAAAATTTTCCCTCCAATTTATTTTCGGCCTTTCTCTCATCCTTTTCGGCCTTTTCCTGCTCCGACTTTCTCCACTCCAATTTCTTTGCTGCTTCCTTTTGCAACTCCAAAATCTCGCAAATCTGCACCCCCAGGTTGTTTTCTGACCTCGAATCATCTTTGGAAATGAGGTCTTCAAGCGAGATAATTGGTGGCATCGACATTAGGTTCAGAGGGGAGTAGGGATAAGAAGATCAGAAGACTGAAAAGTTGAACCCCATCCGTCACTCTTATATATCACATTAGGGGTCTCACTTAATCACCAAACCAAACTTCCCATGCTGATCTTAGGCCTCAAGGGCTCGGCCTGTTGAAACCCAGATTCATTCCCAGCTTTTCCACTTTCTCCAAGATATTCCGATTCGTATTTCCAATTTACTCCACCCATTCTACTTATCCCCATCCCATCTATATTTAGTCATTCTTATCAAGATCTACATCTTCGGTCTTATGTCCAGATTTACTTTTACCCCGATCCCGTATTCGCTCTGTTTCGGATTTCCACATTTTGTATCTTTCCAATCCAGACCATATTGATTTGTTATATACAACTCCTCCATGTACTTCATTCTTCAGTTCGAATATTGATCTACCTTGACTTGATATCTTCTCACTCTCTGTATCTAAGTCTTATCCAACTTCCTGTTCTCCGACTCCGACTTCTCTGATATCCCGACCCTCCGAAATACCAGGACACAAAGGATCCAAGAGGGCGCAACCTATAAGTTGAAGCCGATGTCCATATGCTCCGATCCCGACTCCAAATCCTGAGCTCTGGCATTCTGATAACTCCAACATCTGACAAGAAGAAATCTAGTCCATAACAAAACTCCTGCATCATCGAGGAGTTATTTGAGGCATTGTCTGATGTGATACAGCTGGTCTGCACTACCTAGATGAGTGCATCTATGTGAAAACTGGGAAGCCATGCCAGACCTTGTGTACAATTCCCAATCAACCCATTAGTTTGAAGTGGGCCTGACCCAGGTGTTTGCCTGTGTGGGTGTGGTTCACCCATGTGAACCCTATCAACCCCAACTGCAGCTCCCAGGTCAAGGCACCCTTGCATTCAATCCAATGCACCATGACTGCAAAATATAAGTCAATGTTGCTGGCCTGCCAGCAATCATGAGTATATGAGACTTGTCCACGCACTCTGGTATTCTGTAGGATGCCATGTGAGCTTGATGCCATAACACATGAAGTAGGTGTACATACATTAATGCATGCTGCCATGTCACAAAGATGTTCACAAAACATCTCCATGATACCTGCACATGTAGCCCTATTAGTTGGGATGCAAACCCCATGTTTTGCACAAGAGGCAATGTCAATCATTTCCTTGAGCTTGGGGTGCTCAAGGGTGTGTATAGGCTGCAAACACCGGTCAGCTATGTCACATCAGGTCAGAGGATCCTCACCTGATCGGTTTCCACAAGCCATTCCAATGCCACTTGTTTGAAGAGCTCATCAGAATAAGGTATGATCCTCTCTCCAGGTTCAACAGGCTGATAATGATCAGTCATTACAGTCTGCTGACCATCCTCTTTGGCTTTGGCTTTGGCTTTGAGTTTTGCCACATGTTTCAGGAGCTTATCGACTGCCCTGGGAGTCTCATTGACCCATTTGACATAGAAACCCTCGGACACTATATAAATATGAAATGCCAAGCATATCAAGGTGTGCACTACCTTGTGTGTGGATTCCAGGTGCCTTCATAGTGTCAAGACTTCTGCCATGATAGAAGTCCTGACCAACCAATGAAAATCTTAGCAGAGATGAGATTGGTGGTACACACTTGTACAGCTTGCATCTCCGAAAGTGTTTGGTGTTCTCAATATGGGCGACCTGGAAAAAGTGATCTATGTCCTTTGTCTTATCTTTCTTTTTAATTGGCTCATCTTCAATTGTTTCGAGACCATCAAGTTCTTTGTAAGTACCATCTGCATTAGTGGCATTCATCTCATCGATGATATTCCCAGCTGCACAGCAATAGAAGCAAATATGTGGCACTTCATTAGACTTAACCCTTACCTGTTGATTTTTTCCCATGGGCCACTTTCCGCTTACCCCTCCCTGGACCTGAACTCCCCCCTTTCTCAGATGCATGACCATCAACAATGGCAACCTCTTCAATTGACAGACTCTGTGGCCATTTTGAGGCTGTTTGTTTGCCAGCCAGGGTAGCTGGTCGGCTGTTTGTGACCAAAGACGCTGATGGATGCCTTCCTGCAGGTTTGGATGATGCTGGTGCAGGAGCTGTTACCACCAAACTGGCTGGCATCTCCTTAAGGTTCACATTATTTGGGTCTCGGAGGCAACCATGCATCACATGAGCACAGATTAGCCAGGAGGGTGACATGGCACTGGTAGGATCACTGGGAGCCATCAGTGGGGGGATGAAGGATCAAGTTGTTGTATCCATACATACCTCACATATTATACTGATCATAAACTATACAGTTGAACTTAAACTACATATGGGGACAGGACTATTTATGGGGGTTGGACAGCTTACAGGGTGGCTTACATCAGGCCAGCTTCTATCAGTGAGGCCCTGGGCCTGAAGTCCAGGCTCAGGCTTACAAAACCTGAGGCCAAGCCATTTTGAGATGGCCTCACTAGGCTCGGGCCCACAGGCTTGGGCTTTTAGGTCCCCCTCAGGCCGGCCTGTGGCCTGAGGCCAGGACTAGCAAACCACTAAACAGTAGAGAGAAAGAGTGGTTAGAAGCAGGTGTCATCTTTGAGGATCAAATACATGCCATTGTCCATGGTGGGTGTAGTGTTGCCACAGGTTTGGCTTGGTTCCAGCTAAACCGAGAGCTAAGCTGAGTTTTAGCTGAACCAAGCTGGATTTTTGAAGCTGGCTGCATTTTCTCTAAATAGCTCAAATGAGTTCTTCCTTTACATTCACCAGAGACCACAATGAATTTTCCACTGCAAATTTGTTTTGCAAAATCTTTTGAAAAGTGTGAATTTTCCCCAAAGTTTTGCAAGCTGGAAATGTAGGGAAAATATGGAATTTTGGAAAGGTTTTGCACTATGCAAATTTTGGAAAGGTTTTGGATTTTTCATGACATTTTTCCTTTGAGAAAATATTTACAGTATTTAGCATCTTCCACTTGCAAAATGTGAGCAAAATTCAAGATATTTCAATCAATTTTTTTGGAGCCAAAATGTATGCAATATTTAGCATATTCCACTGGCAAAATGTGAGCAAAATTCAAGATATTTCAATTATTTTTTGAAGCCAAAATGTATGCAATATTTAGCATATTCCACCAGCAAATGTTCCCAAATTTTAGAATATTGCACTTAATCTTTTTGAGGGAAAATGTGTCCAGTATTTAGCATTCTCCACTTTCAAAATGCAAACAAAATTCAAGATATTCCAATATTTTCTGGGAAGGGAAAATGTATACAATATGTGGCATATTCCACATGAAAAATGTGAGGAAAATTCAAGATATTCCAATTCCTTATTTCTGAGAGAAAATGTATTGAATAATTGGCATCTTTCACCTGAAAAATGTGTGGAAAATCCACCATATTGCAATTAGTGTTGCTGGGGAAAAAATGTAGGTGATATTCAGCATCTTCCACATGCAAAATGTGAGCAAAAGTGGAAATATTGGGATTCAAAAAATGCAGGGAATATTTTGAATATTCCAGGCCTCACAATGAATTTCCCCAGAAGTTTTGTGAGGTGGGAATGTGGGGAAAATTTTGAATTTTGCACAGGTTTTCCACCATGTAACATTCAGGAAATATTTTGAATTTTTCATGGTATTTGCCCTATGAGAAAATGTATGCAATGTTTAACTTCTTCCACTAGCAAATTCCAAAATCAAAGGTCAAAAATTTCCAAGAGTGCCACTGCCAGAGTGCATTTTTGATACTCTTGGAAATTTTTCACCTTTTGCACATGGAATATTCCACATATCTCCTATCTCTTATGCACACAAATATTTCCACTTTTGCCTACATTCTGCATGTGCTGTATTCTATCTATTGCTTCCATCACTATTTCAGAAACACCCATTCAAATTTCTTAGACTTTGTTCATATTTTTCAGGTGAAAGATGCCTTCTATTCAATACATTTAGTCTCAGGAGAAACGAATTGGAACATTTTGAATTTTTCACCTGGAATCTGCTATGTAATTCATCTATTTTCCTTGAAACAATCTCCTAGATTATCCTGAATATTGGCTACAATTTCCCTCAGAGAGATTAGTTACAATATTTTAACATTTCAGCACATTTTGCAGGTGAAATAGCCTACATATTGCATACATTTTCTCATAGGGCAAATACAAATATTGCATACATTTTGGCTTCAAAAAATAATTGAAATATCTTGAATTTTCCTCACATTTTGCCAGTGGAATATGCTAAATATTGCATACATTTTGGCTCCAAAAAAATCAACTGAAATATCTTGAATTTTGCTCACATTTTGCAAGTGGAAGAGGCTAAATACTGCAAATATTTTCTCAAAGGAAAAATGTCATGAAAAATCCAAAACCTTTCCTAAATTTTGCATAGTGCAAAACCTTTCCAAAATTCCATATTTTCCCTACATTTTCCAGCTTGCAAAACTTTGGGGAAAATTCACACTTTTCAAAAGGTTTTGCAAAAAAATTTTCAGTGGAAAATTCATTGTGGTCTCCGGTGACTGGCACCCCTCATATCAAATTTTTCCTACATTTTGCCACACATACTATTTGAACTCTTCCTTTCATTTTCCATTGACAAAATCATTCCAAAATCCTGAACAATACCCCCATTTTCCATGTGGCAAACCTAAAATATCAACCCTATGTTTTCTTGCACAAAGCGTACTGGAAAACCTTGAATTTTGCCACTGTGTTTTTCACTAGAATATCTCAAATATTAACTATGTTTCCCCCAACAAAAGATATTGGATAATTCTAGCCATTTTTCACCTTTTTCACATGGAACATTCCAAATATCTCCTATACTTTATGCACACCAATGTTTCCACTTTTACTTACATTCTGCATGTGCAGTATTCTAAATATTGCCTCCATCATTATCTCACAAACACTAACTTGAATATCTTTGTGGATATTTTTCTGGTGAAAGATGCCAAATGTTCAATACATTTTGTCTCAGGAAAAATGAATTGGAATATCTTGATTTTTGCATCTATTTTTCATGTGGAATATGCTCTATAATTTATCTATTTCCCTTTGAAACAATTTCCCACAATATCTTGAATTCTGTTCCATTTTGAAGGTGAAGAATACTAAATATTGGCTACATTTTCCTTCAGAGAGATCACTTCTTATATTGTAAAATTTCAGAACATTTTTCAGGTGAAATAGCCTGCATATTGCATACATTTTGGGTCTCAAAATGGTGTGAAATATTTTGAAATTTGCTAGTGGAAGAAGCTAAATATTCCATATATTTTCTCATGGGGCAAATACCATGAAAAATTCAAAACCTTTCCTAAATTTTGCATGGTGGAAAACCCTTCCAAAATTCCAAATATTCCCTACATTTTCCACCTTACAAAACTTCTGGGAAAATTGACACTTTTCAAAATATTTTGCAAAAAAATTTGCAGTGAACAATTCATTGTGGTCTCTGGTGATTGTATTTAAGGTCCTAGAATAATTGTACTAGATACAAAGAATTATATCATGTAATAAAATATCCTTTAACAGCTCTTGGGAATAACCATGGGCTCATCAACATATCATGGCTCAGCTTGTCCCAGGTCAGCTTGGCTTGGAGCCAAAACTGAGCTGTGGCAACACTAAGATAGCAGACATTTGGTTCCCGCAACCTCTAAACGCTCGTTTAGCGCCCATTTGTAAGCATAGGGTTAGGGTTAAGTGGCCAAAATTAGGGCAGATGGTTACATGGACCTCTCAAATCAGGGATGGGCTGGGCTGGGAGGTGATTAATGCCATAGGTATACTCTTTAAGGAGCTATTAAGAACTCCTCTGCAGTCTATTAGACATACAGGCTTGTCACCTAGCATGGTGCCAAAACACCTACTAGAATTCAGACTCTGCTAGGTGGTCAGAGATTGCCGAGATGCTGATGTAAGTGGCCAAAATCACAGAAGCTGGAAAGTTAAATTTCACCCCTGGTATAAACATGGTTTAGACATATTTCTGACAAAAACATGTTTTTGAACTTTAGTGACTGCCATTTGTCCTAATTTTAAAAAATAAGACCATGCAATGATAGAATAGCATCTTGGGAATAATCCTATGGTCACCATTTTGTACTTTGGTTGATAGTCGCTGAGCAGAACCCATCGCTGTGGGACAGCCCCGACTGGCGCTTAAGGTTGCGGAAACTAAGTGTCCACTATCTTAGGTGGGGTGATCGTGACTCCGATGGTCACAGACCTTTGTTGAGATTATGTCAAGTGAGTACCAGATGATGGCAGCTCAGATCTGATCTATCTGGATTATGATCTGTAATCCAGATGAGCATCATATATACTCTATTGTCCAGCCATAAGTTTGTGCTCACAGAAAAGGGTGTCACACTCGCAACACTTGGCCAAACACCCTGTAATTCAGAGAGTACAAGCCTGACGTGAATGTAGATTCATACGGTGTGGTCGGTCACTTCTCGACCAAGGCGCCTATTTTTCTTAGTGAGAGACTCGCAACTGTAACTCCTCTGCACAAAGTTGTGATAATGTCACGAAACACCACGTAGAGGTTCTAATAGATGCCTATTGTAAGAAAAGTAAACTCCGGATGGGCTAAAACATGTTTGAAATTTTAAAACTGAAATTTTTGACCCTCTCCTGTGAAAATAGCCAAAAAAAATTGAGAAAAATAGCCAAAAATATATAAAGCCTTTGATTCATCTTTTAAAACAGTCTGGATAGTTATTTGAATCTTCCTGGTCTGAAAAGAAGCTGAATATGATGTAATCATATTAATATCCATAAAAATTCACTGCCCAACTTTCCAGTGCAACTTGTATTTCTTAACCGCCTGTTCAGCTTGCTTTTCAGATAGGCCCTTTCTGCTTGTTGTAAATAGTATATCTTTTATGTATCGATTGAAGACATTACCTGTAAGCATCCATATACTGGTAGGACATTCGAAAAACCTTTGGATACAACAGTGGTGCAGCGATCCAGGCACAGTGGTACCTCAACTCAAGCAGTTGCAAAGGTGCCATCTGCAACCTCTGAGAATTCTAAAAAGACAGACGGACTATTAAAAACTCAAGTGATTAGTCAAATAAACGTACCTCGCAGGCTCAATTGGATTCAACTCACAATGAAATTTCAGCAAAAAAATACATTTGTGGCCGTCTCCTTCAATTGTTGTAGCATGGATTTTTCATTGGAAAAATCACTCTGAAGAGACAAAACCCGCAACATGCAACAGTCATTGCGAGCAGGCTGCACACCAAGTGTTGCGTCATCAAGGTAGGTTGGTTCCCCATCTTCTTCAAGGCATTTCCGTGCCTCTTCCTCCAGCTTGACTTGTGTCAAACCTTTGGGGAGACCTCAACTAAACTGGGGTCACTCTCTTCAGTGGTGAATGTGCTAGGCACATAGTCCAGAGATCTTCATTCACATTGGCCAGCTTTCTTTGGTGGGTGCACGTGCTGTATCTCTAGAAGCTTGAGACCGTTTGGGCATCTGGAGGAGACCGTTTTACCAGACCACCGACAGAGGAAAATTTGACCCTCTTACATAAGCTTACGTAATTTTCCCAAAATTTGGGATTCAACTCCTTTCAAGATTCCAAATTATTCCCGAGAAGTCCGGGAACCTGGGGCGAGACTATGCGGCCGGGAGCAATGTAGTCGAGAAGTGACCGTCCGCACTATAGGCTAGAAAACAGTTGAGGACTGGGAATACAAGCAAATTAGCACAAAGCCCTGCAGGTGAGCAACAAATCAGACGCGAATCAGCCCCCTTGCACGCAAATTAATTCGCGAATTTGTGGGTGCGCAGCTAATAAATCAGCGCAAATCATACAAATCAGTTTGGCAATCAAAGTGTCGTGCCAGTTATTTGTCACGGCACAGTTGGTGTAGTCACAAAGTTGACTGTCTATATTAATTACGTATCCCATAAGAGGGCTCGCAATCATGTAACTAATAATACAGTCTGAACCACTTCAAACTATACAAAACTCGAAATGCAAGTCTAGCATGGATAATAATCACAAAATCTATAATTCACTGAATCAAGCGAATATGCAGATAACCATCGCCATATGTGAGGCCTTGGCGAATTACATCGCAAGAGCTCTTTGGAGCGGGAGTTCTCTGCGAAATCCGTAATCCACCAATCGAGTTGACGGAATACCCTGATAATCCAGGACCACGTTTGTGGCGCTGACCACAGCGCGCAGTTGTGCCGTCTCATTTTCAGAGCTGACACCTACTCCCCATTTTGTGCCGCTGCCGGAAGGAAGGGACACCTGAACATACGAAGCAAGTTTGCCTTCCTTAGTGCACGTTGTTTCAATAGGATGGTCGAATGAAGATAGGAGATCAAAAGAGAGGTTGAGATGATGTCCAAGAGCAGAAATAAGTGCAGCTTGTGCACTACTCCCTGAGCCACAGATGATCCGAGATGCGCCGTCGTGCTGTATCTCAGCGTCGACGATGAAGCCTGCCGCATCCTTCGCGCGCGTGATGCGGTAGGAGCGAAGTACGAGACGTCCCGCGAATTGCTGCTCACGACCCAGGTGATACATCTGACGGAACAATCCGACGATCGTTCTCAGGTATACCTCGGTCCCTGTACGTTCAGCTTCTTTTTGTATTACTCGATAAAATTCTGCCTGCATTTCTCGAGGCAGCTCGAGGCCGAGGGCTTGTTCAAGCAGGGTAGAAATTCCTGCTTTCCCGCTTTGGCTATTCACCCGGATCATTGCTTCATATGAGCAGCCAATGTCTAATGATCGTCAGACTCCCATGAGAATGAATGAGTTAGGTACAACAGAATCCGTACCTGCAGGGTCAAACGGTAAGTAGGGAACACTCCATCGCTGAGGTTCTCCCTTGGCCCTGTTCTCTTCGTGACGCTTCTCTTGAGCCTGAAATCCTTTCTTGATAGCATCTTGATGCGAGCCGGAGAATGCCGTAAAGGCCAACTTCCCGGAATATGGAAGACGCGGATTCACAGGGAGGCCCGTGCACTCTTCCAATATGGCAAGGATATGGGGAAGATTGCTGAAGTCAAGATGGGGCGAAATACCCTGTGTAAATTGATTAAGGGCCATGGTGATAAGATCAACGTTTCCGGTGCGCTCTCCATGACCGAGTAAACAGCCTTCCACACGGTCCGCACCTGCAAGCAGTCCTAATTGAGCAGCGGCGACTGCAGTGCCTGTAAGTGTGTCAGTGTTAAATACCTTATACAAGTATAATTCTGCTGACCCATATCATTGTGCGGGTGAAGACTAACAATAACCTTTTCTCTTTCGCTGATCTTGCGGGAGAAATATTCTACCTGCGGTCTGCGTTAGCGATGATGACGCTAATGGTCTTTTCTTTCCAGGAGGACCGACCTGATCAGCAAAATGATTCGGCGGAGCTACTTCGACCGACGCAGCAAGGTTGAATGACAAGCGATCGTTTCCCGTCCCTGCCTTCCCCCACGCTCGCTTCACTTCCTCACATAATTCAACGACAAATTCGGGCTCTGCTTGCGAAAACCCCTCGACTCCATAATTCAGACGGAATTTGGTACCGTAGCGGGCTGAATATTCACTAGTAAGATCACGGACCAGGGCCGTGTGTTTAACTGCAAGATCGATCGTTTCTGCGCGGGATTTTTGAAATACTACTTCGCGAAAGACTTGCGCCGTTCCGAGATAGATGTGTACAATTACATTTTTGGCGCCTGAAACGCTTTCCATTGTTCTTTTAACGAGTTCTGTGCGACAGGGAGTCAAGACCTTGACAAACAAAATTGAGGCAATGCTTGACTGTACAACATTATTGAGTTTACTCACCTGAAGCCATACGTCATCTGGTACACATCCGTCTTCTATCAAGCTCCGCACAAATTGAAACTCTACATCGCTCGCTGACGGGTACGCAACCTCGATCTCTTTGAAACCGATTTGCACAAGCATCTCGAAGATCTTCCGCTTCTGTTGCAGATCCATAGGGTTAGGAAGTGCTTGGTTTCCATCTCTAAGGTCGGTCGAAAGCCACGTAGGTGCTGTGCGTCGAACTTTAGTTGGCCACCGGCGATCTGGGAGGAGCATGGGTTTATATGCTACGTATTTTTGGGAAGGGTCAGGGCTGCAACATCACACAAAAAAGAAAGATAAGGGAAATCAAATCTACGAGGATAGCACATGTTTACTTACAAGAACTTGAAGTCGGTGTGAGTTGCCAAAGCTCTGCGCCATAGTGTATTATGGCTAACACGTGCCAACGAAACGGGGGCGGGAGTATGAAGGCTCGAGAAAAGAGTAGCACGAAGAGTAGACATTAGACGCAAGGTCACTTCCAGGATATGGCGCTGATTTTAATAGCGACGAAACGTGTCAGACTCTATATAGCTGCTTGCTTCTTGACATCGACCACTGCGGTTCGCGACGATACGAATGCGCACCTCACCCGACCGCGACGAGGTAATTTATAGCGAAAGGCGGCCTGTTTGGTGAGAAGTCATAAATCGTGAGTTTCGCGTATGCTATACCGAGTAAAATACAGGTTCCGAGAAATTAGGTTTGTGGCAGAAGTTGTGGCGGCGGTGATGAGTCTTGTTTGGATTTGGAAAGCATGCTTGGCCCGGGCGACATAATGGAAAGCTACTCGCAAACTGGAGTCGATCGTGTAACATTCACCGCCCTCTGGTTGCCACGTGTCTTCTCTTCCTCAGATAATCAGAAGGTGAGAAGGAAGCTCAAAGTATATAGACGTACGTCAACCGGGGTCGAGGTCTTGTCCATTTTCGGGCCGACTAAATATTCTATTGCAGGAAACAAGTGTCGGAAACTACACACGAATCTCCCCGGACCCGTGGGAAATATAATTGTTCTAAGTGAACAGCACCAAGGTTCCCGTAAGAGCCTCAATAGTACCATAGAACTGAGCAAAAATCGGAAAGACCTTGCTGTTGACAAAATGTGAATTTAATTCATGAAATGAAAGAAAGTACTTCAAAGATGTCGTCCAGTCACAATCACTTCAAACTCGGAGGGCACGCTTGTGCTATTCGACCAGGTCCGCAGTTGATCGGAAGATGTCTCTACCAACCTGGCACCAGGCTCCCAAAAAGCTATGGGGCCTACGTGCCGCTGAGATGTTTGGTTGAACTCAAAATAACTCTATCGGATATTTCTAGAAAGCATTGGCTTAAAGTTCTCCGTTCCGTTCAAATAAGTTTAGGTTGCATAGTAGTGGTGGGTGTCAAGGCGATGAGCGAAACAAACCCGGAAAAACAAGCTGTTACTATATCGCTAGTTCAGGCTAAACTGGAACCGTTAGATGAAGATTCAGCCTGTTAGTGGTACCGGATTCCTGTAACTTTAAAGAGAAATAACCAGCGACTGCGCAATCGAGAAGAATCAAGCGTTGGATTTGATTATTACTTGTCTCCTGAAGGCTCGACCCCGTCAATTGCGAGTGGAGCAGCAGAAAACATGTTAAAATTCCAAGGTGGCAGGATCCAATAATAAACTTATTCCAGGCGCCGTGGTTCGTCTCCTTAGCTTAGGCGAGCGCGGCAATGCCACGTGCATGTGGCTAGTGTCTCCCCACATAGCTATCACGGTCGTAAAGTCTAATGCTTCGATTCATGGTGATGGTGATGAGAATAATCCAGGAGTTTGGCCATCCAATCGACGAACGCGGCCACCACTCGTCGGCTCTTTCATTGCGACGGAGCGAGGTGCTAGCGAGAAATACGCTGCTCATCCCCGATATTGCCAACGGTACACAGAAGTTTAATGCTCGGCCGCTGCTAAATATTTTAGATTTAAACCAGGGCGGCTTATTGAAAGACATATGCAAATCCTTGTGCTACAGATACCTTAACTAACTACTTTGTGCTGGATCCCGAATATGCGCGCTTCAAGGTCCGTACTTCACCTGGATATGTATCTGTGGCCTAAACACGACAGCGAGGCTTAAGAGATCAAAATTATACGCGTTGGAAGTATTCCTTATCCATTGTGCAACGAAAGCTTGAATAATGAGGATCAGGATTGAAGATCTATGTTTTACGACTGGACGCTTGCCAGTAGCCCCATCCGTCTTAACACTCCCATCAACCTCATAAACTTTTGAGGATTAGATGACGCCCCTTTCCCAGCAGAACCCACATATTCTGCCAGGCTTCTCTTCGTAAATCCTTGCGTAAAGTCGTTTATGTACCTCTGGAGCGTTGTTGGTTGAAGGGACGTCATCTCCATCAATCGGGCCGCTAAAATCGGGCAATCAAGCGACGGGTTCTGGTTCTGTCCCGCGGGACACTGCTCTAATAGAAGCCCTATCAACGTATGACATCGACCATTGGATTTTAGAAGTTCTGGGCGAATAAAATAACGATAGAGCTTGGAGAGATATTGTACGCGAGGATCGGTTACCCGTGGAACGACAGAGGAATGTGCCAAATCCAATCCTACTCGAGGCGAACGATGTATTGGAAGAGGGGACTTTCCTCGTGAATACGGGATTAGATATAACGCGGTGGACTGGGCGTCGGCGGGCGGTATGGCAGAAATACGTCCTGCTAATTTTACATTGACCAGCTCGGAAACATTTCGGGACTTCGTGATCTTCAAAATATGGTCAACCAAGAGAGACGGTCCCGAAATGACAGTTCCGCTCCCATCCACAGTCTTCATAGTCCGCAGAAGGATACCTCCCCGGATTTGTGGTAGCCTGAGACTAACCTCAGGCACGGGAAAGAACTGTGATGTAATTGGAGTCCCAAAGGTTAAATCAAGACCTTTCCGCGTCCCTCCACGGTAGCCGCCAGCTTCCGAATGGGTTGGTCTGATAGTAGACGCAGTGTTTCTGGGAGCTCGGTGAAAATACCTACATGGTCTTCAGTCTAAATGAGAAAGATAAAGCTTGTGCTAACCATTGTGCAGAAATCCTTTGGTCGTCATGAGCATGACAAAAAGGATCACTGTGTACCTCATCCATGTAGAGATAGAATTCGATTTCTAGTATCTCGAAGTCCGTCGATGTTCCCTCATGGTCGACGCGCAGATAATGGTTGTAAATTATAGCCTGGGTGATTTCTGAGAATCTTGTTGATATTTGAGAATGATTTATCAGTTTCGATGCGTCTAAGAGTTCTGTAAATGGTCTAATGAGGGAAGACGAATTGGACATGGCTGCACGGCCAATGCCGTCATACAGGTTTACGTAATATACCTTCATCGGCATTATATTGGACACGTTCTTAAATACCAGAAAATCAAGGCTTCCATTTTAGAAGTTAAAGAAATCGAATGTAAGAATCAATCGAAAATCCCATGACAGGGCCCCGAGTTTACGAGTGTACAATGAGTCAAACGATTGTGGTGGTTTTTTCCCGGAGAAATAAAGCATTTGGAATCTGGATTTAGGCCTAGCCAGTTCGCTCCTTCCATTTCAGGCCATTTAATTAGGAACGGCACTCCACGCCACCAATTCGAAGCCTACAAGCCTATATATATTACATTCGTACACGTTATCGAATTACAGTGTAATACAATGGTCTAGGATTCAATATTCAAGTGCAACTCACAACGCGCCTCATTGCTGCTCCTACTTCACACTGAGGTCGAGTGAGATGCTGAAACGCCTAGCTGATCCATCAACGATTGCCACGAGGGGTCCCACGTTATACCCCCAGCAACGATCCCTAAACCGTCCCTCATCATATCGGTCCCATCCAATACCGAGGAAGCATTAGATTGGAGTATAGTCTGAATACCCTCAGGAGGCGCATATACAATATCAGGAACCGGTGCGTCATTTTGAACATTGTTCCATGACGCTAGCCCTTCGAATGTCCAGTCAAACCAAGGGTATCGGGCTTCGTTCAGCTTGTTAGTGGACTGGAGATCTTCCATTAAATCTGGGTGAAGAGAGTCAAATATACCTCCAGGACTGGATCCAGAGCTTGCTGATCCAGACGCGGAGCCCTGTTGCTCGGAGAGAGAGTAATTTCCGTTATTGAAGCCCGATGAATTTTGAGATGAGCCGATTGTTGTTGCCATTGAAAGAGAGGGTTGGCGCTTAGGAATTTCCCTGACTCTATGGCCGCCAAAGAGGATGTTTAACTCTTCGCTTCCTTGATTTTCCATTTCGGGCGCTGTGCCCACTTTGTAGCCTGAATTCGGATGCGGATGGTCTGGTGCGGATGAAGGACGTTTTTGAGCGATTTCATACACCTTATGGGCATTTTCCCGCAATCGAGCCACAATGCTTAACGCCTTGGCTGGGCGGATTGCGCCGTGGGAAGCGGCACGCTGAAATAATCCATATGACAGATCAAGCTGCCTGAGGGCATCAGGTGCGATCGTGCACCACGGATTCTTTGTCGCCAAAGCGGCAAGTACAATCTAATATCGATGTGAGCCTTGCTAGTAAATCAATTAAACAATCCTCTCACCGAAGCACCCAATAGGTTGTTCCAGATAAACCAAAAACGAAATGTAAGCGCTGAATCGAGAGCTGCCAAGTTCTGATGTAAGGTGACAATGTGGGACGCGCTCCTAAACGAAGCTAGGACGGACGGGCCATACTTGCTGCCAAATATATTTGTGGGCGGTCCATGAAGAGCGCGTGCGAGATACAATCGATGGATCAAAAGAAGTACTAGCACAGGGAGGAAAGACATTAGAAGAAACTATAAAGAACGGTATTTCCTACCTGTTTCTTGTATAAGAACGTTTACGATGCTCTGCATGGAGGAGCAGGTGCGTTCGGTGGGGAGTGTTGTCATCGAGAAAGAGCTCCCGAAGATATATTTTGACTTAAGAAAAAGGTCATCCCGGACCTTTTTGTCGAGTTTCAACATAGCAGGATATGACATTGGTTTTTTGGACACCCTCATAAGAACATCGATGACTTCTGAGCCAAGGCTCTTTGCCCACTGCTTCTTACGCCAGACGACTTGGAATACGCAAGACGATGGAATGTTAGCTGACGGAGACAGGATGTTAAACACAACCTACAGCTATGTTCAACCTCTCCAGTCGGAGTCGTTGTTTTCTCGGTGTCCTCGGGGAATTCGCAATCGATCTGGTCCAAAGACAGTGAAGGTGGCAAACCTAATGTCAATGACTGTGGAGGAGTGAGAACGTCAGCACAATGTATGCATGAGGGTTTCATCTTCTGTCACCTGCATTCTCTCAAATGTGAAGAGCTCCCAAAATACGTCTCTTCGGCGCTGCACGTCTTCGGGATTCTTATTCCACCAAGCACTGTCCCGGTCTGTAATAGTCGTGCCAAGTATAAAGAAGTATAAAGAATAATCCGATATCAAGGATGTAATTATGACTTACGGAGACCGATCTTCACCACCGACATTAGTCAGTCTACGATCAACAATGAGAACATGAAAAAAGACAGCTTACACATTGTGCGATATTGACATTAAGTCCAACTAGAGCCCAAGCCCGCTGACCGCTGCCCGGCTTATCAACCAATAGGTGATAATATGACATGAGCATCTGTAAGTTTCCACGTTTTATCTTTGAATTGCTAGCGGAGATTCGGGGCACATACCAAACATTGTACACAATTAAGGGAACCTCGTTCGGATGCCCCAGCAATACCAAGCGCAGTACAAGCTAACTCATGATACAGCTCCGCCTGTTCTAACATGGGCAAATGATGCTCCGGTGCAGTGAGATCGAGCAAAGTACCAATGGCGAATGCCATAAACATAATGCCCGCTTTATCCATAGATATAGACTCATCGGTACTGGTCTCCGACGAGTTTTTATTTCGATTGAAGATTATAGTCAGGGAACCGTTTGGGCTAGCCGGATTGTAAACCCTGGAAAAGATGTCGGAAAGAAAATCTTTCCGCTGAATGCAGCTGTAAAGCCATGTCGCGTGTTCGAAATATGTTTCGCACAGTGACCAGGCTTTAGCGTGTTCGGGAAGATGGCCCTCCAAACGCCTCACCGCCTTGGCGGTCTCATCCGGCAGGAGGGGGGCAGCGAACCAATGTGGTTGATATTTCGATTCCACTACAAACTGGTTCACAGTTTCCATACCTGTGTGATCTGTCTCTCTAGTGTGGATACTCACGTGGCTACCGCCTCCTACGGCGTTAATATTGCTCTCTTGAGGCCAAATCCCAGACGCGGGTGATTTCGGATGCACTTCCAGGTTCTGGGCAGTTTCGTTGTCATGAAACTCACTCTGCCTCACAATGCGTAAAACACCCAAACACCAATTGTAATTTGACTGACCTGAAACAGACTCTACAAGACCGCCGTACTTCATCAAAAGTGCATCCAACATTCGTAGGAGAAGCGACGCACTTCAACTGCAGCGGTTGGCCCATAGAATCTACTCCGTCCGTCCGGATGTAGTGTCAACGTCCCTAGACCCTCTTTAAGTTCACTAACATCTTCTTCATTTTCCTTTGGCTTTTCTAGACCGCCGTCTTTCTCTTGAGAAGATCTATCATAACCGCTATTTGTTTTGTCTTTCGTCATTGAATCTGGTCCTGCTGGGCCGTCAGACTCTCGACCAATCGCACGGAGCTCATCGGAGAGTAAAGGATGTCTATCGCTTGGTGAGAGTCGTGATTGCAATCGTTCCAAAGCGGTTTCGAGATCGTGTACACGGTCCGTAAGAACATAGATTCTGTTCTTCAGTCGCTCCGTTTCATGAAATACGGCACTGGGGGATCATTGTTCAATAACATATTATTTCAGCGTTGACAACATAATACCGAGGCCGTGTCGGTAGAGATCCTGTAAATTTTCAGCATAGATATACTCTCCATAAACGCTTCTACTCACCGTGCGGACATAGAGCATCACATCCTCGCTTTCTGCTTCATAATGCAGGCCTCAACACTCAGAGCCTTTACGAATGGCTGTGGACGTACCAAGACGAACAAGGGAAGACTCTATCACATTTCAGCTGTCGTAGTCCAACGTCGGTCAAAAAAAATCACATAATGACCTGTCTACGTACCTGTGGTACGCGCGTCCAACGCCAGGGATGAAACATCAAAATCAGAACCTTTCCAGCTCGTATTGCTGAATCATTTGCACAAATCACCTTCAATCGACGACACTCTGCGCATGAAACAGTCTTAACGTTTCGAATGGTACTTGACATGGTGGTATATTGGTAACCAATTTGTCGCCGGTAGCGCTCAGGCTATGGTCCAGCCCCTAGAAATCAGCGGACTTAGTCACTCGCTATACGTATAGTAATTATGTAAGAATCTGCACTCGTCTTCGATGGAACTTCGACCCTTGTGCTATAATATATTCAAAGGAGAGGACAGTGACTCTCCATTTAAATTTTTGTATATTTGCTCTGATCTGCTTAGGAAATGTCTGGCGACAGGATTCAGCCTCTCGGGAGCTATAGCGTGAAAGCCGTATGTAAATACATGTTGAATAAAAGGCAACAGTAACAGAAGGTTGGACGAAGAAGGCTAGCTAGCTACGTTGGAATGTAGTATAGCGAGGGACTTCCACAGCGCTACAGCGTCCCCAGACACGGTCGACGGTACCGCGGTGACGCAAGATAGGGGAAGACTACTACACCGCTGGTTGTAAAAAATATCTTTGAAATGTTTATGTCGGAGTCTCTCGAGGTTGAACACGCGGTCTTACGGAGCCCCTGCGTAAATATTGAGCACTAGAATCGCTGAGGCCTCTTACAGCAGTTTGCATAACTTAAGATGCCAGCTGAAAATCTGAGCCCAGGCCATTTTGGAAAGAGTATTAGCTACAGCAATGAGTTTATCAGATAATCAAAAGATGTATAGCACATAATTATGGCATAATTAGTGGCTATAATACCAACTAAAAATACAAAGGTTTGGAGCTTATATTTTTTCCAGTTCCCTGCCAGACTCAGAGTGGGAGAGGCAGATGAAATGAAAAAATGGTTCCAATTCTTTTCTTTCCTAGATATTAATTTTATCACTAATTATTCCATAATTATGTGCTATAAATGTTTCAATTATCTTATAAACTCATTTCCGTAGCTAATAATCTTTACAAAATGTGCTCAGGGAACAAATTTGAGCTGGCGCCTTAGCTTATGCAAACTGCTGTAAAAATACTCGAGGTTAGGGCAATAGTTAATGTTCAATGTTAATTAAATATATTAACCTGAATATTATTATGTGCCTATATAATAATGTCGCCAAGGGCTTAATTAATTAGTTCTATGAGAATATCTCCAATGTCACCTTGGTACCAAGTCATTGTCAGACCCCCATTGACCTCCATCTCCCTATGAGCACACAAATCGGGACTGAGCCGTGCTTGACAAAACATTCCCACAATGTTTGGTGGGAGGCTGTCCCAGCCGTGGTATAACGTCTATTGCACATCCTGTCCATACTATGCCAATGAGATATCATTACATAGTATTTATTTGTATTGAAATCTACCAAGCTGCCCAAAATTACATAGAATTAGGAAAATAAATACAGCAGGCAGTCAGTGCTGAATAAAAGAATCTGCTACATGGAAAACAAGAGCGAACAGGGAATATATATTAAAAAATGCATGGAAGTGAGCAGGTACAATGACATGAAAAAAAGGCTCCAGAAAAAAGATCAGAAAGAGAGCAAAGCAGTGGATCCATTGAAAGAAAGAGAAATGGGGGAGGGTGTGGCTGTCAACGCTTGTATTTCTGAGTCTTGCTCTTCCTTGGTGCCTTGCGAGTGTCGGCTTGTCCAGCTAATTGCTCACATACACATTGCCACTCAGACAGCTCGCTGGCCACGCTTGTAGGATACTGCATAATTTTTGTTTTAGGGGGTCAGGGATAATCCTCTTGGTTGGCTTCAAAACTTAAGAGCATGTGTCTATGTAGTTGCTAAGTCAGCCAGGTTTGAACACATACAAGGGACTCATGCAGAAAGCTGATTCCCATAGTCCGCCTCCCATTTGCGCAACCTGTTGTCCACGTCACTCCAGTAGCCAGTGAAATTGTTCCCTGTGAGTATGGCATGCTAGTACAAAGTAGAGGATTGTTAGCATGTATATGTCTTCCTAGAATTTTACAAGGAACACCAGCCTGACTTGCAGGGGCACCGTGATCTTGAGGTCACTGTTTAAGGCCCAAGTGATGCTGCAAGAGACATTGGCTATATGCACAGGCATGTTCTCAATCTTGGCTTTTGTTGTGCCTTGTTTATGCCCAGGCTGTGCATCCTCCTTGGCAGTTGTCGCATTTGGTTTAAGTGAGTTTGAAAGCTGTAAATATATTAGTTGCATATACCACAGTACAATTATGAGGTACCTTGGTCTTGATGATATTGCGACCTTCAATTGCAAAGTGTCTGATGTGCTCTGCTATGACCCATATATTGTGAGCGTCCCTGTCATCAGGGACATTATCAATCACGAGTGTGCACATGGCTGCCTATATACTGTTTGGTAGAGTATAATATATTAACAAAGTGGCGAATGTACTTACGATGACGGTTGAAGTGAGGTCGCCTTTGTATGCAGTGAGGATAGGTGAGATTAAAGTGCCCATGGTACATCTCTTGATGTTCGTCTGTTTGAATGAGAAGGTGGTGAATTCTGTCAAAAGAAAAAAAAGGCAACATATGTCTAACACTGGAGGAATGGTATAATTGTCTTGGTGGTTCTCTTGTGAGTCAATCAAATCAACAAGGAGCATGCAAAGCAAAGCTTCTCGCACTGCGGCATTATCCTAAAGGTTTGTGCAGTGAATAGGCATTAGATATCAATTGGATGCTATAACACGTGCATATACTCACTGCATTGGCTTTGAACTCCTCTAACAAGCTTTGCGAGTTCGGTTTGTATCCCTTATGCAAGCTGATGGTATCAATCACCTGCTTGAAATTGTGGGCATACAGGTAGTCATTATTTTGAGGATTCTGATACAAAGGCCATTTGTTATTGAGCATTGATGAACCTGAAGCAGACGATGAAGACGAAAAGGAGGTGGTGGCGGAAGAGCGGAGCAAAGGGTCTAAAAAGTCAACTTCTTCGAAATCTGGTTCAGCAGATGAGGCACTGGTTGTATTTTAAGATCTGAGCAGTGTTGAACTTGAAGCCAAAGATGATTGCAAAGCGAGTTTATCTTTCTTGAGGCAGTTGATACGTTCCTCAACTGAGACAGGTTTAGGTTCAACTTCTGAAGCATTGGAATCATGATCATTTGAGGGCAGGAATGGATCACCAGAGGAGACAGTGTGTGAAATGGTAGTGGTCAGGAGAAAAGATATTGTAATTTGACTTGGATGGTCATGTGTTTGTCACATCACAGATGCATCTGTGAGATTCAATGGTAAAGGCACTTGACAACAGTCAACAATAAATATATCTGAATGCATGTGAGTTCAAATAAAAATCGTTAAGTGAGCGAATTACCTTGTGATGCCCACGAAGTCCCATTCTACTCATCCACCTGAATGGCGATAATGGAGCGAGAATATGTATGCAAAATATATGTGGCATTCTCAGGGTGGGGGCTTGTTAATGAAGAGCGGTTTTGCAGTTCCTGGGAAGCTGTGATTTTTGGGGCTGATTATGTCATTGATTATGTCGTTAGTTCACTTCCTCCCATTCATCAAACTTCCAATGCCACTCAAACCATTGATCTTGAAGACTTTATGTGCTGCCACTGCTATCATTGGAGTCGCTACCAGGCTGAGGAACACTCCTGCTTGCCTCATAGTGGCCACTCTCTTTGATTCTGCATCCATTTGCCTAAGTGCCATGTGAGTGAGTTTTGTCGCATAATTTGGGTCACTCACAGTTCCGTTGTGAGTTCTAGACTTGCATACGATGATGCAGGGTGCTCCAACCTCCTTGGAAGGTTGCACCCGATGCTAGGTCTGTTCTGGACACCGTTTTCAGCATTGCACTGTACCAGCATGAAACATCACAACAATTCTTTTTGAGAAAAGTCAGCAGGTTTCATATTTTGCTCTTCAGAATCCTTGGGGTGCTTCTCAAACTCGGGACTTCATTGCCGTTTGGTATAAGTAGCAAAATCTTTGTCATTTTGCCTATTTTTTTTTGTGCAGCCTAAGGTGAGTTTTGTTTATTGCGGTTCATAATGAGGTGTTTCAGGGCTTACCGTTAGGTGAAACAGCCTCATAATAACTTGGAATTGTGTGCGAGAGTGTATCTTTCTGGAATATCTAACACCATCCCTGGAGCTGGCATTGGCTTTGATCCCCAGGGCAAATATTCCTTGTTGTCTGAAGTTTTACACATATATCAGGTATTCCTTGCTATGGAAGATCAGGATGGTCTTGTTCAGTTTGTTAAATGTTATGGGTATATTGCTGGGGATACCAGTGGCCCATTCATTCAAGGTGGCCAGTACGGTCTGTGCTATATGTTCGATTATAGGGGCATACTTGTGAGTAGTTTTACGAATATATCATTCAATGGTTTACTTAGCGGCTTGCAGCATTTCTCTTCTGGAGTTTGGTTCGAACTCTTCATTTGAAGTCTTTGAGGTTAACCATCGGATGATTGTTGAGATGTTGCTGCATGCTGTTGCCAGGGGGGCAGCGGTCTCAGCTTAAAGGTCATTATTATTTTCAGAATGATATCTAACATGTGTGAATTGACCCCAGGGACATTGCTATTTGATCTGTCAATATGAATATGATTTTGATGCTTCTATAACTATAGCTGTGAGAGCCAAGTGAGTCAGATTACATTATAAAGCCAATGACAAGCATACTTACACATGACTGGATTTCAAAGTTGCCTCTTTTTGCTGGGGAACAGGAAGTCCCCCTCCTGACCTCCTTCATGTTCGCAATCTGATTTGCCATTGTAGTTTGCTGTATCCCCCTGTGGAATGTGATCTGGTCACATTAAAATGATGAGGTCAAGTCTTTGTGGGCAAAAAAAATGTGACTGACCTTCTTCTCGGTAAGTTGTTCCCATGGCACTTGCTTGTTTTTTAGCCTTGTTTGCAGCACAGGTCAGTTTGGATTTGGCTTTCGAGGCCTCCCTTTTTTTAGGTAAGGACACCCTCAAGGAAGCTGCTAGTGTGTAGTGGAATGATCATCTGTCTTCATGGAGAGGGCGTGGTTCAGTGAGTCAGTGGGGGAGTGCCTGATGCAAGAGAGCGGCATTATGGAAGGCAGTGAGATTGATAACATAGAACTGGTTGTCATGATGGTTCAGTGTTTCTACAGTGTGTGCAATGGTCTCTCTTTCTTGGACTAAGTGTTTAGTTCTGTTGGGAATGCACCCCCCTGTATGACAGTCATGTTGCACATTGATAATAAAGCGGATATCCTAGCAAATGTTAGTTTAAAACGGTTGAGACTTTGGTATTGAACTTACCTTAGGGGCCAAACATATTAAAATGGGGTTGGGTCCATCTCTCATGAGTGTAGGCATGTCAAAAGCAGGGTGCAGGCCCACACTCAACAAGAACCGGTCAATGACAACATGCTTGGTAAAATTGTGGCTCGAGGGTATTAATATTTCATGCACTTTGCCTATGATAAGTGATGCCTGCCCAAAATCAGCTATAATCAGGAGATAGCATGGGTGAGCAAGCAGGGAGGCATATGTTGAACCCTGTACCTACAACCCAGCTCTGAAGCAGGCATACTGTTAGATCCCAGATCTGGCTTCTGTTATTCCGATGTTTTCCACATTCCGATAAGCCCTTTTCCGTTTATTTTTGATATACCCCATTTTATCATTCTTAGTCATGACCCACCTCGATCTTATCCCTGCACGTTCTATCTTGATTTCCATACTCGCCCCAATTTCAGAACTCTGTATCACGCACCCTTATCTCTCCGTTTCCGATTTCCAGAACTCTGTATTTTTTTTAAATATGCTGTTTCCTCATTCAAGCTTCCTTAGCTTGTATATCTTGTTATATCTCAATAAACTTATTATCTCGTTATACTTGATACATCTTGCCAAACTCTATTACTGTATCTTTTATTACACTTCATCATGCCAAATACTATCTGAAATAAAGTCTTTATCCTTTTGACCTTTATTTGGTATTCCGATTCCAACACTTCCGGCACTCCGAAATCCATCCTTTAATTATACTCACTTTTCCGTAAAGCTAAATCCTTACTTGATATTCATTTATCATTATCCCTACTCCTTCTGCATTGATTATTCCGAATCCCGAATATCTACAATCTTCCACTCATCTCCAATAAGTCTCAACTTACTATTTGTCACTGATCTCTTCTGAAATAGACCTGACCATTGGATCTTCAATGATCCCATCCAGTCTTCAGTCTGAAATACCAGGGCACTAGAAATCCAAGAGGGCGCAACCCATAAGTTGAAGCCAATGCCCATATAGATCAGCTTCGGATCTCTGACATCCGAGTCATCCGATATTCTGTGCATTTCTGAATATTGCGACTTCCGGTTTTGGTCAAGGAGCACCTAATCTGGGCCATTTGTTCCATCATTTTGTGCTCATGAGAACAAAATGATGATCCATAGGGAGCACTGCTAACCCATGGAACACATTGTTCCATGTAAGCTATATTCCATGGAGCAGCTGACATAAGGTGACTAATGTTGATGTGTCAGATTATGACTAATAAAGCTGACTAAGCACTCCGGAGGTCCAAAAAGACAATTTACAAAAATAATTTTGATATGAAAAACCTATATAAAATATTGACACACACCAGGAATTGAACCATGGCCCTTCCCTGCACAAAGGACACAGAATCATAAACCACTAAACTATACTGCAAATACTGCATTTTTCCAAATCTCCAAAAATTCCGCTTTCGCTGTGACATTCTCCAACTCGCCATAACATCCAATGTCAATGCTTGATGAATCCTCAACTTGCAATACGACAATATGGAAACCTTGGCACCTGTCCAATAGGAAAATCTGTTACATCGATTCTTCCCATTTCCAACAAGCGATCATCAATATTCCACTACACACCCTGACAAGATTACCTCATCAGAGGGAGAGAATCTCACTATAGGAAAATCATTTTCCTTACATCTAGTTCAGCCAGACCCACCTTGAGAACACATTAATGAGGCTCTGGCTATAGGCTTTCATCTGGGAGGTGTCCGTACAGTACATCTGTACTTCCTCAAACACTCCAGGACAATTTCTGAATCTCTGAACTATGAATCTTCCTCAAGGACCTCCTTTGATCTCCCGAGATTCTGAGAAAAACAGTGCTCAGATGGTGTCATCCATTTTTTAACACCAATGGGACACATGTGACACTGGGATGTGTTTCCCACGCCTGCTGGACAATAAATGGGCAAGTGTGTTCCAGCAGGTGTGGCCAGTTTGTGCCAAACAGCACCTGAGAATTCTGCTTGGGCAAACACACTTGCCTGTTTTATGTCCAGCAGGCATGGGAAAAGCATCCCAGTGTCACATGTGTCCCATTGGTGTTAAAAAATGGATGACACCATCCGAGCACCATTTTTCTCATGACTGAGCTGGGAACAGGTGTCACCATCTGGAATTCTCAAGTTCCGATTCCCTGAGTTTACGAAGGAAAGAATTGGCTTTTATTTGTGGGCCATTTTGGCCTTTCAAACAATCATCCTCCTTTTCCCACGATAATCTGGGATAATGCATTTGGGTCCATAGTTTACATAAGAAATCCCTACAAGCTGAGCATGCAATATGTCCCTTTTTGGATTTCAGGATGGTTCTGGGGTCTCCATGGGGTTCTACTTGTAAGGACCATTTTTTTGGCACTTTCATTTTGCTTGGTTTGGGAGTACCTTTGATCCCACACACAGGATTTACATCAACACACTTCTGTAATTGACTTCTACAACTTCCTAGGTACTCAAATTTTATTTTAAAATTGTTTGCCGTTTTCGTGATCATGGTATCTTGTCACCATCCAGCTGGGATAGTAGTCATGTGACCACACTGCACCCACAAGCATGGTACTGGCATTTTCGAGTTCATGCGGAAATTGTCTATTTTACACATAACTAAAATACATAAGCAAATGTCATAAAGACTGTGAATATTTACACCCAGTGGGGGTGCACAGATGGCATGAGGGGCAGGAGGGTGGTGGAGCATACTAGGAAGGCAGCAGGAGGGTGGTGGGGGTAAGGCTATCTACAAGTCACCCTACCTGGAACCGCTGTGACACGCAACCACATGTTTAAACCCGTGGGCCAACCCACAGGTCTTGGTTAGCAGGGCCTGGGATGGTAGTTAGGGTGCGGGTGTGGGGGTGGGTGGTGTGCACGCAGGCATTGACAGCTGTCACGGTGTGAAGCACCACGCCAGGGAGTGGACGGTGCGAAGGGAGGCGAGGTGTGGTTGGGGACCCAGATGTTGACGGCTGGCATGGTGGGGTGTGGATGGCGCAAACAGGTGCGGATGGCACCAAGGGGGGTGGGGTGTCACTGGGGGCCTGAGTGTTGACGGCTGGTGTGGTGTGGAGCACCACGCCAGGGAGTGGATGGTGTGGAGGGGGATGGGGCATGATTGGGGGCCTGGATGTTGACGGCTGGCGTCATGGGGTGCGGATGGCACACAGGGGCAGGGCAGCGCTGGGGGCCTGGGTGTCAATGACTGGCATGGTGCTCCACACCACGCCAGGGCATGTATGGCGCAAGCAGGGCGTGGTTGGGGGCCCGGGTGTCGACTGCTGGCATGGTGCTCCACACCACACCAGGGTGTGGGGATGGCATGAAAGGGGGCAGGGGGGAAGTCGGTTGTACCGACATATGTCCCCCCTGCGTGGCATTTGTCCACAGTAGTGGTAGGCTGTCATAGTGGGCCGTCCATGCCAGGACGGCGCTGTTCGCTCGTGCGCTACCGCCGGGGTGCACGGATGTCGCAGTGTGCAACGGCACAGCTCACACGCAGTCCAAGAAGTATTGGGGACCTTTTGAGGTTCCCCTGGCGTGCGTGCGGCATCCAGGTGGTTGTGGCTGGACGGTCGCAGTGTGGATGTGGGAGAGAGAACATGCCGGCGTGACGTTCCACATCACAGACAGTGACACGGTGCCTGCCGGTCCAGTGGTTTGCACTGTAGTGAGTTTATTAAGACTTATGGTGTTCTCCAAACTTGAGACCATCAACTGTAAGCGGCACAGCTAACTTGGCGGCTGCACGGCTTGCTTGGCAACTTGCTGCATGGCTTGCTTGGCAACTTGCTGCATGGCTTGCTTGGCAACTTGCTGCGCAGCTTGCTTGGCGACTGGCTGCACAGCCCACTTTGTGGCTTGCTGCATGGCTTGCTTGGCAACTTGCTGTGTGGCTTGCTTGGCGACTGGCTGCATGGCCCACTTTGCGGCTTGCTGGAAAAATTGATCAACAAGCCTGCATTTCATTTTCTCCTTTTTCTTACAAAAAAAGTGAAGCAAACCAAGCTTTTGCAGACTTTTTCTACCCTATAAAGTTGTATGTTATTTGAATTTTCTCAGGTAAAAAGGCATGAAAAAAGACACATTTTCTGAAAAAAAAAATTTGTGATAAAAGAGGAGGAAATTTGTGGTTTTTAGAGCAGAAAAACCACCACATATCACTTCCAAAACTTCTTTTTTGTCCACATATAAGATCAAAATGTTGGATCTTTCACACCTTTCCCAACAGAAAAACAAAGGCAAAACAAAAGTTTAGTGACCATATTTTTGCAAGAGAATGTGTAATACATGTGAAGTTTTGACCAGATTTTTAATGTGAAAGACTCTAATTTATTGGGGATTTTCAAAAATGGAAATCAAGATAATATGATAGATATTCACCACATTTTTCTTGCCATAAATCATAATTCTTTTTGGCTTTATTTTGGTCAAGAATTTGAGAAAAATACTGTAAGGAGAAATCATTTTTCTTGCATTTTTCAAACATAAAATTCCTCTGTGCCCCCAGTGCTACATTCAGACCATGTAATTACATGAAGAATCACCAAAGTCTCATACCTGATTACACTGCGCACTGCCTCAAATTGTTCTGGAGTGCTGGCATGCTGCAAAATTGCTACCATGCACATGAAAAATTCTTGTTGCAAAAGATGCCCAGGCAGGTTCACGTGCTCGAAGTATAAATTCTTGAAGGCATTCACAAGTTTGCTGACATTTCCACCTACATTGTCTGCCCAGGTCATTAAAAATGACATATACAATTCCTTGCCCTGTGCGATTTGGCGCAATGGATTAGGCATTCGCATGGCAAACTCTTGCAATCCACCTCCACATTGTATTGAGCATTGAAGGTTCGTGAATCCAATGAGGGCACACATACCAACGAAAACTGGAACCTTAGCATTGCTCTGCAGGTCGATGAAGTTCCAAACCAATTCTTGAGCATCAACGTTGACCAGATTGGGCACTACAAATAAGCTGTTCTAAGGTATATAGGTCAATTAATGGATAGAAAATGTACACTAGCTGTTCATACCTCAATTGTCACTATGTTGTACACATCTGCACACATTCTCCCCTCATGAATAATCCACATGTGTGGTATTACAAGGGAGCCGTCTCTCAACTCTTTAAGTTTGTTCACATAGTAATCTTTCAGACATTTGTGGAACATGGGTGATAACAGATCTGGTGGCATCTGTTTAAGTCTCGCAGCCTGCCAGAATTCCATCACCAGGCCATCTGTTTCCTCAGGATAAACATGGAGCAGAGAAGTGATTTGAGGATTAGAGTAGTCCTACAAATATTTTATTTAGTAGCTTGTGAGATAGCAGAGGACTGATGTATGTTCACAGCCAACGATGGTATATCGTTCATATACAAAATGTTCCCAGAAGCTGTGACATATCAATTGGTGGCAATAACTGGTCTGTTCGTTCACAAGTGTTCCTGCGCTGTGTGGAGGCCATACAAAGAGGGCACATTTTGCCCACCAACCATCTCCATAACCCACAACATCATCTCCATATGTCTATGAGAGAGCCAGAGGTGAGGTAAGTTGTCTAGTAAATCTAATAGACACATCTAAATGAACACACTGTAAGAAACAATTCAAATGCGAGGGATATGCACTCACCATTTTAGAATTGTATGGATACCAATCATCCGAGCTGCACATCTTCTTATATTTTGTGTGCATGGGTTTTATTGTCACATCTTCAATTTCTAGTTAGTTAATATGACCGTCAGCATAAGTTGATAACCACATTGACAAACAACTCACTGATTGCTGTCAAACCCAAGATTAAATCAGGAATTGAGGCATCCTCTTCTTCTGTTTCTCCCTCCCATGGCACATAGACTTGTTTGATGTATTCTTGATAAGACTCAAGCTCACAGTTGACAAAGTCTTGTTCCTCGTCGATAGTGACTGGTTTGCACATTGATCCAAACATGTTTTGCAGCTCATCATCTTGAGGAGGAAGGACTTTTGGAAGCAAATCCTCTTGGTCCCATTGCATACGAACCAGGGAGCGCACATGCGGCTGGAGAAATGGGGGGAAAGCATCCTGGTGCTCTGGAATGTCTTGATACACCTCTTAAGTGGCTGCTCGTTCCCTATCTCACTTGAGATTCTCCAATGTGGAGATCTTACAATTCTTGTTATGCATGACACTCTTCAAATGGGTTGCAATGCTTGACCTCGAGATCCAAGCAGGTTCCACAGGCCCAAAGTTCGATGAGGATGCACATATTGTGCAAAAAACCTTGGTGGAGTCTGTGGGATGTGGTTGGATACCTGGTTTTCCATTAAATGAAAAGAAAAACATAGGTTGAAATCATACAAACTTATGTTCCAGGAGTGATTTTCTTGGTGCCGGCATGGTGATCTTAAGACATGTGCTTGCATACTGGTGCTGGTGATCCAGGCACAACTCATAATCTTGAGAGATAAGATACGGGCACATTTATTATGTGACTTGGAGATAAGATAAGTACAAAACATCAAAAATTCTAGCAAGGGAATCATGGGTTCAGCAGGGACAAAACACAATACAGCAATGACAGTCAACATATGAACCACGGTGTGCGTACAAGATCTAAAAAGGGAACGGAATGGCAGTGCCGGCTCATCTCACCAGCTTGGCATGCATGTGATGGGACTGCATATTGTCCTCGTCCTCCGAGTGATCCAAAGGGTGTTTCTGAACACAATCAGCCAATTTATGGGCACAACAGACAGGGAAACTCACTGAACTCAAAGATGCAGCAAACTAGGGCTTGGACTCATCAGATTTGGGCTTGGTCATGGCAGATTTGGGCTTGGTCATGGCAGATTTGGGCTTGGACTGCACCAGGAGAAGCCCCAGATTGATGATGTCGACGTCATTTGGCGCCGCCAATGAAAAGGAAGAGGTGGAACTAGCTATACCGGTAGGAGTGGTGGGTGTGGAGATAGTGGGGGTTTTATCTGGGGCAGTGGTGGGTGTGTATAAGGTTAGCTCCTGTTGAGGCACATCAATAGCGGCAGAACAGACAGATATACATATTACTCACCACAGATCTGTCAAGTGTAGGAATGATCTTGACCTGAATGGGTTCATGGCCGCGCACGCTCCTGATTCTGAAGCGAACGTCACAGTTGGGCAATTTCATGTGAAGCGACATATCGGTGGACACCTCTTGTTGTCAGAGGATGATGCTGCGGAGGACATGGTGGTTGGAAGGCAGAGTGTTAAGACTTAGAGGGAAATATAAGTAAGCTTTATATTGAGGCTAATAACTCTTTATGCATATTTATTTGTTCAACATCTGCTGGGTGTTCCCAGAACAGAAATCCTGGTAGACTAGGCATGCCTCCAGTCAATCTCCAGCATATATCTATGGGATCTGGAGCACACATTGACACATCAATGTTGTTGTGATGTTTATTTGAGGTTGGTGAAAGCAGTCAGTAAAATAACAGGAAAAGAGTTTATAGTAAATATTGGGGAAAGATTGAACAGATATCATAAGAATAAAACTGTTAATTATGATATCTACATTAAGCCGAAACATAAGTCAAACTAAAAAGTCCTCTGGTGGTGTAGTGGTAACAGACTGCCCTGGGGCTGTCAACATGCCAATGTTCATCACAGGTAGAGAGGCGTGTGAGAGCCCTGAGGCGGACACCTCACAGTGATTGTGGGAGGGAGGAATGTGCGATTTTCCGAGGCTGCGCATCAGGAAATAGGATTTCGGTGCTTAACGCCTCCATAGAGAAATGTGAATATACGTACCCGCTATAGACCGATGCATAGTTTCCTGGGCTCCCTACCATCCAGATCCTCCATAGTACTTAGAGCTCTGTGCGAAACAACTTCAACTTATGTGTCACACACATCCGCATGCAAGCCTGAGCCCACTGTCCATGTTTTGGAAACTGTGAACTCAGAACTAAACATTGGTGTAAGGTACACAATCAAGTTTAGTCTAGCCACTGATAGTGTTCAAGGGGATATCAACCAAAGACTATTTTAACGGAGAACCCAATTAAGAGATTCTACTCCGGTGTTCAAATAACACTATTACTTTGCAGTAACAATGCAATTCAAAGCACTTGTAGCAAGGCTAGTAGTCTGGTCAAGATAATACTTGAAACTATGAGGGAGAGCATACATGGTTCCAATGCTTTGTTTTTATATGCAATATGGGGAAAGCAGACTTGGACGACTAGGCTCAAGGTCGCAACAATTGAATGGCTGTTCAACTGAAGGACTAAAAGGATAACCAAGAAACAAGGAGTGAAAGGACAAGACCAACAACAGCAAGTTAAAACTAACTTGAGAGTTGATAAAGTCAACACTAACACAAACTAGTTAGCCAGGCAAAGGCCCTACAAGCAACAGTGCCCAGATAAGATAGAGTGTGGTAGCTTTGTGCTGACACAAGCTAGTAATCAAGCTAAGGCCCTACAAGCAACAGAGCTTGATTAGATAGAAAGTGTACTACACCCCAACACTAGTTATTTGATTAGACTTAGGCCCTACAAGCAACAAAGGCTAATCGAATAATAGTGGTGGTTGTTACCAACACAAGCTATTAATTTAACTTTGGCCCTACAAGCAACAAAGCTTCAATTAAATAGAAGTGATGATAGCCAACACAAGCCAGCAATTGATATTTGGCACTACAAGCAACAAAGTGTCAATTAGATGGAAAGTGGTGGTTTGCTTACACAAGCTAGTAGTCTTTAACTCTGGTCCTACAAACTACAGAGCTCCAACTAAAGCAGCAAAAAGCTGAAGAGATTGTGCTTCACTCCTACAAAGTGAGAGACAGACTGAAAGAGGCTCCTGCAGAGTTTTTCAGCTAGGTCAAGTTCTTCAGGCTTGAACTGATCTGATAGAAGACTCAGGCTTCAGGCAGAAGTGGGGTGTGAAATGTGTGTGTGATTGCTTTTTGCAAGGCTACCTAGAGCTATACTTATAGCTTTGCATCTGAGACAAGCTAGATGCTTTAGGAAGGTCTAACAATAGAATAGAAGCTGCTGGAAGGTTCTGGCAGCTGCCATATATAGTTAGAATCTTCCAGAAGCTTCTACACTATTAATATGAAGCTAACTATTGGCTAGAGACGACTATGATGCTGAAATGATATCATAGCATTCAGGCTCAGATTTGGGGTTGTAGTGACATCATAATGTCTCTAGCTAATTAATATTGGATGATAAATAAGAAGTCACCTGCTGTGGAGCTAATTAATGATCCTGCTGACCAAGGAGTTGGCTTACCTCAGCTGCTGAGTTACAATAATGGTAATTATTGGTCAGTGGCTGAGTTGAAGCTGAGTTACTGATTTGGCAAGTATTAGGTCAGCAACCCAAGTTGTGGACTCTTGTGGATCATTAATAGTGAACCCAGCAGCAGTGACAGAAAATAGAAAAATAAGGAGGAACACTGATCAGAAACACTTGGAACCCTATAGGCAGATTCTTGAGACTATAAGTACATTATAGGGATCCATAACAGTCCAACACCAGTACTACTAGTAGTAGGCTCAGGGCAAGGCTGAAGAAATTGTTCCCACCTGGGGATGAACAGCGTTGGGTCATAATTCCTGAGTCGCCATGCAGCTCCACTGCCAGTGGCAAAAACTTCAAGTTGAATTCAGCTGGCTTCGCATCACCATCACGGTTCAAGAAACTTGAACTTGAAGTGCCAGTGAGTCCAGCCTGCTACAACAAATTAAAATCATTACTAGTAGGTAACACTGGCAGGCCACCGCTACTCTCACCACACCTCAGGCTGAAAATGCTCTGAGTTGTGTGAACCGTAACGTTCGAGTCCCTGGCAGTGGCCCCATCATCATGATGATGGCAGTGAGTCCAGCCTGCCCCTAGTACTAGTAGTACAAACTCACTAATAGTACCTGGCAGGCTGCTACTGTGACTATTCCCGCACCCCAGGCTGAAAACCCTCTGAGTCCACAGAGTCACAGTAGCGTGAACTTGAACCGGAACGTCCGAGTCCCCAGTGGCAGCGCCGTCACGGTGCCAGTGACCACCATGTCGAGGTTGGCGGTGGCGCACTCACCTCAGGCTCTGGCATCTTTGAGTGGCCTGAGACTGAAATTCAAAAAACATTTACGGGACTCAGGCTACTGAACTCGGACTCGGACACCAAGTCAGCACATGTCTCTGCATGCAGCCAGGGTGCAAAAACATTGCCGCCAGGCCTCGAATCGAACCACAATGGTGGCCACGAAGACCACCTCTCTGTTGATCGTCATGGTAGGCAATAGTAGCCTGAGCCCAGGCTCAGTTCAAAAGCCTGAGCCTGAGCTTCAAGTCAGATCAGAATTGTCACCACTCGGGGCAGTGGCTGCTGCTGTGGAACTCAGTGCCAGTGAACACTTGGATGCGGATGCGGGATTCAACCTGAAAATTGAACATAAACTTCCGAGGTTTATTAATGCACATCATAACACCCGTGAACTTGAAGATAGACTTGAGAAGAAATGTTTGGCCATATGCAAACTTGAAGATAAACTTCAGCTTGAATGTCAGCACAGATGTTCAATTGAAGACAAGTTAAGACAAAGCCATCAGGAATATCATGAGCTGGAAGACAAAGCTCTTATCAAGGTAATCCAGACTGTTGCCTCACAGGTTTTTGGTTTTATTTCTCTGGGTGTTTGAATTTTACTCATCTGTTTTTTGTTTAAGATCAATCCTGAAGACTTATATGAGATTCACAATCAGGAGGAAGACCCAGGACTACACTTAGAAGGGCTTGTGGATCAGGTCAGAGTGGATATTGCCATTAGAAGGGTAGAGAGTAGTGGGGAAAGCTTTACACCTGAGCTTCTGTAAAAAGGAAGGTGGAACAAGAAGTAGCTCTAAATGGAAAGGAGAAGAAAAGGAGGGGAAAAGGGCGGAAGAAATACAAATCTTAGGAAGAGGAATAAACTAGAATAATAAAAACTGACCTTTAGACAAGTGTTTTAAATCTCAACATAGAGAGCCTTAACATGTACACTTGTCCACTGTGCTATGCAGATCTACAGTCAGCCTTTCATCTCCTGGTCAGTTTTACATCCCTCAGTTGGCAGTATATTTCAGTCTCAAGCCAGAACTTGAATGGAAAACCATGGCTCAGGCTCTGACTGTTGGATTCAGTTCAGTTAGTTGAACTGAATCCAACACTATCTGAATGAGAGAAAATTAAAATATACACTATAAATTAAAATACAGTTTGATATGTTGCCTGATCATGAAAAGAATTTATCCAGTACTTTGTTACCCTTTCCAAACAATTGTCACCATTGACATCTTCTCCCAGATCCTTTGCCTCCTTTGGAAACCATGGTAGCAATGGACAAGGCTGAACAATTGACTCAAGCTCAATTACACTACCAGAACATGTCTTGTCAGTGTTCAGTGCATGTTCCACATGATAAAACTGAAAGTCAGGGTCTGGATCCTTTCCAGGATTTTTAAACCAGTCAACATATGCCAGGACCTTGGAAGATGGTGACTGGTTTTGAGTTTGCTTGGCAGAAAATAGTGATGTAGAAGCAAATCACTGTAGGCATGCCAAAATTTTATGACCCAGAAAACCATACAGAAAATCTTCAGACATGGTTGAGTATGCCAATGATTTATCTGGATGGGAAAACTGTGTGAAAACAGAATGTTTGCCAATGATTTTCTGATCCCAGGAAATTTTAATAAGATCACTCAGAATAAATTCAGAAAATTGAGAGGAAAACCGTGAGAAATATCTTTTCCCCATGTTTTCCCATGGTTTTCCTCACAACTTCTTAAGTTATTCTGATTGATCTCATTAAAATTTCCTGGGATCAGAAAATCATTGGCAAACATTTTGTTTTCACACAGTTTTCCCATCCAGATAAATCATTGGCATACTCAACCATTTCTGAAGATTTTCTGTATGGTTTTCTGGGTCAGAAAATTTTGGCATGCCTCCAGTGAATATTAGTTTAACTTGACCCACACATAGGCCTATAAATTATTGAGGTTAATAAAATTCAGGCACCTAGTGTTTGGTACATACCATGTGAGCCATCTTGAGGGCTTGGATTATCGGGGTCAGGGTCAATAAATACAGTATGGAAATGAGGGATCTTGTCCTTTGGTGTGGATAAGTGAGCAAGGATTGCCTGTCGTTCAGGCTTCCCATCATCAAAATAGGCTACTGTTGGCAGTACCACTGTCACACGGTTCCAAATAGAGATTGCTCTCCAGTGTGTATTGAGTGGTGTCTTCAATGCCTGTTGTCTGTGATTGGGCACAGATACACTGCTCCCAAGTAAATAGATTTTCAATTCCTGGATGAGGTTTGGAATATTGTATTGCTTGGCAGCATCCTCGATTAACACATTTTTATGTGGAGGTCTTTTGGCAATGGCATGAGATGGAACAAGAGCTTTGGATATTGCTGTAGATTTATTGATACCAGCTGTGAATGAGTTCTCTGCTTGTGGCTCAATGACACTATCCTGATCTGGATTCTCAGCAGAAGGGTCTTCTCCATTATCCATGATATCAATGTCTAGCAAGTAATCAGGGCCTTTGGGTGAAAATGACTCCCAGTTCTGGCAATACCAGTTTAGATACTGAGCATGAAAATAGATCTTCTCCTGTCTCTTGAGCCAGTGGAGCATCTGTTCAATGTAGTTTTTATGGTTGGTAGCCTTGTGTGCTTTTTTTGCAATGTCAATATGATAGCGTTCAGTGATCTCTGTGCTATAATTCTGGGTTGCTCCAAGCCATTGGACATTTGCATGGTAGTGAAGACATGAGTGAAGTTTTGGAATTTCAAATCCATCAATATCCTGACCACCACCATTAAGGAATTCATTCTTATTCTCATGGTAGACTTGATTGAAATGGTCCATACGATGTAGATCTGATTCTGCAAGTGCCTTCCATTGAGCATGATAAATGAAATCAAGTTTGGCACGTGTGGCTCTGATGGCTCCCTTCCTTTGTCTGCCATAGAGTGTTGGAAGGAAAAGCCTTTCAAGATCCTTCCATTCATGACCAGACCACTGAGAGATTTTGGAAATGCCTCCAGAAAAATGCCTGTATCCATTGGTCTTAGGCATACGACGAAAGCGATTATCCATCTCAAACTCAGTGACTTTGGCAATGTTCCACTTGGCAGTGTGATCTGTGAAAGCCTTGTGAAGACCATGAAGAACATCATGGCAAATAACTTTGCAGATATCAGTGTGTGGCAAGTCTTCCCAGAATGGATGCTCTACTCCATTGAGCTGTGACTTTTTAGCCTCTTCAACAAAATCCCAAGTGCTATCTTGTTTCCCCAACCACCTCCGAATGCCTTGTATTTTATCCAGAATTGATTTTCCAGTTTGTAATTCACAAGGCTGACTTTTATCCAGATCTTTGGTTTCAGCAAGGCATGTTATGCAAGAATTGGCCCCAAGGCAAGCAATCATGTCCTGCTCCTCTTTATCAGATATCCAGGCTCCCAGAAATGTACAATGCATGTGCACATTACCCTTGGAATCTGCCATGGGCACAGCAACCTCTCCAGCTTTCTTGATAGGTTGAATGACCATACACATACATTCATGAAATAGATGTGACTGCAGCTGACCTGCACGATCCTTTTGCTGAGTTTTGTTGGCAAACTCAGTCTTTGAGAATTTGCATACTGGGATGTATGCCAGTAGCAAAAAAGCCCACCGGCTTGGCTGAGCTCTGATGTCACCAGAGATCTGTGCACTAGTAATATATACTGGATGGACTTTACCATCACCAGAGAAGTTTGTGACATGGGTTTTATCAGTCCCTATGATTGCCAAGTTGACTGTCTCCCCATCACCAATTTTACTCTGGTAGTAATTCCAGGCATCCCCAGAATTAACATCATTGTAGACATGATCAGTGCATGATTCATCAGTGAAGTGTTTCACTGGTCCATAAGTCTGGTGGCCATCAAATGCAGGATCTGCTGCTAACCACTGGAGACATTCTACTGGATCACGGTAGAAAAGGAGTGTAGGCTCATTTGGTGCCTCAGGGAGCACAATCTCCTTTGCATACCATTTTGGACCTGCAGGAAGATGCTCATCAACTCTGTCCCACATCTCTGAAGCTTTTGAAAACAAAGGTGTCCGGCCCTGTGATTTAGCCTGTAAAGTTCATTCATTGAGTCAACGATAGACCTCCAACAAATATAGAAAATGATACCCAAGGTGAGCCTAAATACTCATCAATTTTGCATTTGACAACCCTGCAGTGGCAAGCCATTTGGCCAGGCTCCACTCTTCACCACTAGCCCAGGGAAAATGAGGAAGGTCACTGGGCTTGAAATCATAGATGTCATGAAATTTAGTTTGAGTTTTGTTATGCAGAGGTTGTCCAGCATTCGTATACTCATTAATTGTGTGTAATTGAAAGGGTTTTGGGGGGGGAGGTGGAGGAGGCTGAGGGCCTTCTTCAGACATTGCAGCAGCAGTCTGAGCAGGAATTTCAGTGGACATGGGGCCAGGTTCCTCAGGACTCAATGGAAATTGCCATGTACCACCTGTGGAAAACTCTGCATCAACATCCATAGCAGTATGCCCAGATGGTTCATCATCATCATCAATTTCATCTGGGTCATAATGTCCTCTAGATTGTAATATTGAAGCATGAATAGCTTCCTGTTCAGCATCATGCTTGGCCCTACAAGAAGAGCTTGCTGCATAGTGTTGATTTAGCCTAGCAAAAAACTGTTTTCAGAAGGGACACTTGTGGGGAGCATGTACTGTAGCAACTTTTGGGGGCATTTGGCAGTGTGAAGGGGGGGGGGGGTGGTGGCAAGAGACAAGAGCGCAGATTCCTTCAAGTCTTCAAAAGAACCTGATCTATGCATGTGGATGTGCATGGATCACGTGTCCGTAGATTTAGCTAATTTTAGGCTCCAACTGCTTGCGTGTTCTTTTACCCATCCCCATCACCACTGTCACTTGCATGGTCATTGCCACTCGCTCATCTCAGTGACCAGATGCGGAACCACGACCCTCTCAACAGGCTAGGAAACCTGCATTGAATACCAGCAAGAACAAAAAAAAAACCACTGAAAAAGTGAGTGATTCATCATTCATGTAGGCATACTAACCATGTATACAGGTCTGAAAAGCCACTCCACCACCTCATCCAGCCCCGTCACCCAACTTTGGAACGCCTCCTGGCGTTAGTATAACTTTTGCCCACGATCAAAATTGCAGTGATGATGACATTGGAGATGACAACCTTAGGCTGTCAGCAAACCACAGAGTCGAGGGCAAGGGTGACACGTGCGAGAACATCAATGTGGATTTACCCCCTAACTCCCCTCACTCATTTTGCCATGGTGGCATTTCCGATGCACCACCTATTCTTCCTTCTCAACAGTCTTGCAACAAAATCCCTCAACTGACCGAACTCCTCAACTGTCCAAGGACTAGTGGCACCGGTGAAAAGGTAAGTGCAGCCCTCATTATCAAGCACAGACTTACCATCTCACCTAGGGCAAGGCATCTGCCACCCCAGAGGTTCTTGCCTCTCAAGCCTCAGAATCCACAAAAAGCAGGAAGCATTGGAAGCTTGAAGAGCGCCTGTGAGTGATGAATGCAGACTCAGTGCCACCCCCACCTCCCCCTCACTTATCTCGCCCACCACTGTCTTCCAGTGCATCTGTGCCACCTTTACCTCCCACGCCACCCTCTTCGTCCCACAAGCTTGCCCTGGTTTTGCCTCACCCACCTTCATCCAGCGCCCCAGACCCCTTGGCTCACCCTCCCTCATCATTGTCTCGCCCACCCTCATCCTCATCCTGGGCATCCTCATCCTTGTCTTGCCCGCACTTGTCCTTGTCTCACACTTCCTCTGCCTCCTCTTGCATGCAGTCTGCATCTTGCACACCCTCTTCCTCATCTGGCACTCCCAGTGCTTCATCTCACGCTCTTTCACCAGCTCCTTGTACCTCTCGTCCATCCAACACCAATATCAATCCGAGTCTCATAGACTTGGATGGTGGATCATATGATGCTGAGTCCCCCAATGAACCTGGGGATGATTCTGATGCGGTGGCGCTGTGCACTGGCTCTCCAAGCATGTCAACGCCTCCTCGCACTCCCCATTGGACTGGCCAGTCGTTGCAGATCAAGAGTGCAACCCCTACTTATACCCAGCCACTTTTAAACAAAGCAAATCACTTCTATAAAATGTTTTTACTGATTACTCACCCATTTCTGGAGATCACAAGCCAGCGCCGTCACTTTACAAAGGACGCTTGGGAGGGTGCACATGAGCCCCTCGAGTCTGAGGAAAATGTCACAGTCAAGTTCACGGCAGACACCAAGACAGCTGTAAGTCGCCTCCTTCTTTGTATGATCCCAACTAATGATATAGCAGCTTCACAGCCTTGGCACCACTTTTTGCAGATCCCTGGGTAGTCAACTATTGTCTCATGTCCCCAGCAACTATGGATTTGGCGACACCGAGAAGCCAGCTAGGGACAACATCGTCAAGCAACTACTCACATCAGGCAATCTGGCGTAAAAGAGGGTTTTTTTCGATGATGCTGGCTTTGCTAGGCTGACATCTGATAAGGTAAGTTGCATTTTTGTTTTTGTCTACTCAGTCTAACTAGTTCACAGACTACAATTCTGCACACCAGTCCCTTCCAGCACCCTCTTCTTGAAACTGTTATCATTGCCCTTGCCTTCAAAGGTTGCCCGCCCCTAGCTGCGACCAATCCTTGTCATTTTGATTCCATCCCATTATCCATGATTGTGTTTGCATGCACATTGGTGAGTCATTGCGAACGGCTACTTTGGACGGCACTCACTCTCTTGCAGATTAATCACGCACTTGATCATCATCTAAGCAATGATCCGTCTGCACGTTGTGACCTCTCAGGTCCCAACTACTGTCCTGTTTTTCAGAGCTATTTGGAGGGTTTGGAATTGTTAAAGCATGAGAATCCTGGGTCAAGCGCTGCGGTACAGAGGGAGCTTTGGGAGAAAGGAAGGTAAATACTAGTCTAGTTTTTGCTGTATTCCATTATGCTGACCTTATAACAAACAGGAAGGTTGCGAAGATCCCTTCGCAAGGGCCGCAAGTCATTGTTCATTTCACCACCGGTCTTTCAGCTGAGGAGATTGAGGCAGAACTGGCAGCACAGGGTGCATGCTAGATCTGTTTCCTTTTTCATTCTACTAGTAGTAGATCACAAAGATTCTCATGCGGCCTCAGCCTGAACGCCGCTGCCTGCCCTTCGCTTCTGACACCCCTTCTTCTGCGACTAGCATGATATGGTCTCCTTGTGCAATGTTCTTAGTAGTACTCTCATGTAACGCAACATGAATAAATAGTTTTTATACTAAATGTGAACACAAAACCCTTGAGCCGTAGTTTGTCTAGAACAACTCTACAGCCTGCATAGCACCTATGGTATATAGCTAAAGTCCCTATAGTAGATAGCATAGCTACAGTATTCTACTATTGAAATTGAAATACGCTAGGTGGTATTTTATGAATACGGCTGATATCATGCGAGGGGCCGTCTATTTTAGCTCTCGTCGCTAGCCGCACTAGGGAGGCCATCTAGCGCCCCCTAGCACCTGCCTCATTTCCTGATGCGCCGGGTGGTGTGAAATTTAATGTAATAAAAGGGCAAACCAACTTATATATTTGAAAACAAATAGGACTTCGAGCGAATCGAGAGATAGCTTCGTGTAAGAAAAGTCACATGCGGTGACGTATAAATAGTCGAGCGGTATTCGAAGCTTGAAAATAGGTAGCCAATCACCAACAAGCGGCTTCTTGCGACTTTGCAAGCCAATTATGGTTTCCAATTCACGGCTGCGAGTTCTTTCGCTTCAAACCTTTTATAAGCTCACCTATCGCCCTCTATTTTGTTTGCATATCCTTCTCTGCGATTCTAACGAATTCTGACTCTTGTGGAGTTCCAATCTTAAGATATTTCATCTGATAGCTCTGTGGCAAGACGGTGTTGATGAAAAAGAAATATGCCTAAACCTCGCACGCTGTATGATAAAATATGGGAGTGAGTCCTACTCAGGTTGCTTCTTTTTTTAACCCTCGGAGTCGTTCAAACTTGCTGGTTGGCTTGAAGTCAACATGTAATGTGCGTCTCTAACCCTTCAGCATTCCTACAATGCCACGTGTTGATTTATCCTCGGACAGCCATGCTCAAGATGACGGTAGTGCCTTAATATACATTGATCGGTGGGTCTTCGAAAGTTACCGTTTATATTCTACCCAGTTACTAATGTGCTGGAACACGTACTCGGTGATCTTGAAGACATATCATTCATGAGGCCACGAGTGCGCAAGCCTTTGAGAGCCTGTGTGTGACATGATTAAACAAAGAGTTTCTAAAATTATTTATCTTCACAGCCGTGAAACCGGTCGCCCCGTACGGCGCCCAGATCTAACAATAGCCACTGTCGACCATATTGTCCCGTACGAACGCCAATTGATGTTCTGAAGCAATAATGAAACGTACCACAGAACAACTTCACGCAAGAAAATGGAATCTGTGGACGCATACCTCGACGAACCAGATACACAGGAGCTCTGCACTGCCCTCGAGACGAATGCGAAGAAATACGAGCTGCAATTCTTCGGTATTGATGATAGGCGTCAGGGTGTGTTATCGCATCTAACCCCAAGGTTCAGTTTTCTAGACTCACATGGATGTAATAGGAATTGTTCACATTATCGCCCCTGAGCAAGGTTTTGTGGTGCGTCCCCGTATCTACTTGTGCTGCCCAAGCGCAACTATATCATTATTCCTTAGCTTCCCGGAATTACCTGTGTCTGTGGAGACTCCCATACCTCCAGTAAGTCGCCTTGCTGCAATTCTGCATGAGTGATTGGTTAAGTTGAACCTTCTTTTAGCTCATGGAGCCTTTGGTGCCATTGCCTTTGGGATCGGTACTTCAGAGGTTGAGCACGTTCTTGCAACTCAGACGCTTCTACAGAAGAAAAGCAAGAATATGCGTGTTACCGTCGATGGCACCCTACACGAGGGTGTTACTTCCAAAGATGTGATTCTGCACATTATCGGGAAAATAGGTACGGCTGGAGGCACAGGTGAGTTCAATGCAAGTAGCCCCACCATATGATGTCAACTGATCTACTTAGGGTGTGTAATCGAATACACTGGCTCGGTCTTCAGAGATTTTAGCATGGAATCTCGCATGAGTGTCTGGTAAGTAGGCTTTGACTAATAAACGAACGTGTTATAAGTTTATGATAATTTTTAGTAATATGTCAATCGAAGCAGGAGCTAGAGCAGGCATGGTCGCTCCCGACAAGGTCACATTTGCATATTTGAAGGGTCGTCCACTCGCTCCGCCACCAGGCCCGGACTGGGACAAGGCTGAACAACACTGGAATACCCTTTGTACAGACGAAGGTGCTCATTTCGATGTTAGTGTCATCATTGACGCCGCAGACATCGCTCCTTGCGTGACATGGGGGACTTCGCCTCAGGACGTTGTACCAATTACAGGCGCCGTTCCAGACCCCACTTCCTTCGTTGATTCGCGTCGTGAAAACAGTGCACGACGCTCCTTGAAATATATGGCACTTGAGCCTGGGACGCGTATGGAGGATATACGACTAGATAAAGTATTCCTTGGTTCTTGTACCAATGGCCGTATCGAAGACTTTCGCTCCGCGGCTTCCGTCATTATTGCAGCCGGAATCGGCGCCCAAGTCCCCCCAGACGTGTACGCGATGGTCGTTCCTGGTTCTGGTATCGTGAAGGAGCAGGCTGAAGCGGAAGGTCTCGATGTTGTATTCAAACGAGCTGGCTTTGACTGGAGAGAGGCTGGTTGCTCTATGTGCTGCGGTCTCAACCAGGATAGGTTAAATCCCGGCGAAGTCAGCTATATTCCGTTTTTATACCAGAAGGTTTTCTTACAATATTTGATGTGCAGCGATGCGCTTCTACCAGCAATCGTAATTTTGAAGGAAGGCAGGGCAGCGGTGGTAGAACCCATCTGTTGAGTCCTGCCATGGCCGCGGCCGCGGCTCTGAATGGCAGGCTGACGGACGTGCGAAAATATAATGCAATCATGGCCAATTTGGAACACGGAGCAGGCCCACAACTAAAGGTCACCAAAAGCCTGGATTTCATTCACGACGTTACTCCTTCCGCGCTGCCTCTCTCAAAGAGCACGCTCGTTTCATCCGGCCGAAAATTCGAAAATTCGGTATTAACTGGAGCTCTACAGTTCAAGGCACTGAAAGGGATCGCAGCACCGCTGGAAATGGAAAATATTGACACGGATGTGATCATCTCTGTGCAATTTCTCAAGGGGCTGAAGCGTACGGGGTTCGGAAAGTATCTCTTTCACGCCCTGAGAGTTTCTCCACATACTGGGGAAAAGACCGACTTTATTCTAAACCGCCGTCCTTACGATAAGTCATGCATCCTTGTCTGCATCGGTGGAAATTTTGGGTGTGGGAGCAGCAGAGAAGCGGCACCTTGGAGTTTGTGGGTCCACATTTTGATTCGATCTTCTAGATATATGACGTTAAACCGGTGACGCCATTAGGAAGGAATTCGGAATCATGTGCGTTATTGCACCAAGCTTCGCGGAAATCTTCGAAAGCAATTGTTTCAAGAACGGCGTACTCCCGATTACTCTCCCTCTGGCGGAGTGTGGTCTGCTGCACGCCGATGCAATGCTGACGCTTCCTCTGGAAATTGACTTGCAGAAACTCGAGATCCGACGTGCAAATGGCGAGTCGCCTATTCGGTTCCAGGTTGATCCCTTCCGCAGGCACTGTCTACTCGAAGGTTTAGATGATATAGGTTTGACACTTCAGAAAATGGAGCATATTGTGCGATTTGAAGGGCTGAGGCGCAGGGAATGGCCATGGTTGGATAACCTTCATCGCAATCTTCAATATGCAGACAAGTATTCTCAGATAAAGAAAGAAAGAATAGATTGGTAGTCGTGATGGATCTAGGGATAGAAGAATCATGATGCCGTTAACGTGTTTGAGGGCTAGTGTCTACCTCTGTCTATGTGTGCAACGTCGTCGCACCTATCTTATTCCAGTAGAGGCCGAACGGCGAAAACAATTTTAGTCTCGCCCCGCGGCAAACTCCATATCAGGTTCAAGAACTTTACACAAGTGTGTTTGTGTAATTTGCTGAGGTGTTTAGTCATGATAACAATGTTTGTGGAGTCTAGGAAAAAATAATAAAATGTTACAACAGACAATTCACTGGAGGCATGCCAAAATTCTCCAACCTGGAAAACCCTAAGGAAAACCATCAGAACTGGGTGCATCTTCTAAGAAAATATCAGTAAATGGGACATACCATCCAGACCCTCTGTGAGAGTCTGAGAAAGCCCAGAGCCCAAAACCACTGTGAGACCTTGGCCCCCTTTAAGAAGCATGAGAGCACCAGTAGGTGCTCTGGCCATCTCCTAGAGTACCAAGAGTAGCACAGAGTCCCCAGAGATGGAGGGCACCCTTCCAGAGGTTGGGGGTTCCTTCTCAGACAGAAGGCAGCCCTCCTGGAGGCAAAAATGCTCTGGATGATTTGAGCACTCTCTGAGCCTTCATCTTATTTGGAGGGCTTTCAAATTTATCACTTGTGAAATTGGCCACTGCTGTGCATGACATAAGCCAATTCCCTGTTTGTGTTTCTCAATGTATCTAATAATGTGCCATTAGAACCCTTGTCAGCATGGAGCAACATATTTTAAGGATCAATGCTGTTGTGGGCAACAATAGCTCATATCTAGACACACAAGAGTGTCACAGGGATAAAGCTTGCACTCAAGATGGCAGTGGGGAATCAGACTGCTGTACTATGTGATGGCAGCTGGATAAGGCATACAAGAACATAAGGCATGACACAAGTGAATCCGCAGATGAATTCACATCCGACCCATGGGTATTTCACTTTGCAAAACCTCTACCCACATCTGGGGCCAAATCTGGGTCCTGGATATCCGAAGCCGTGGGTGCGGATCACAGGTACCCACAGGTATACCTGTTGAAAGGCTGTCAAAAAAATGAGAAGGTTAAACTGTCATGTTCAATTTAAGTACTGAAATCATGGCAATAGATAAAGTAAAGGTTTTTTTATTATATATACCTTTCACCATCTGTGTAAATTACATTGTCCAGGATGCTATTTTATGGGGTCTGATTACTATCTATGTACAACTCATCCTTCAAGGCTCACATGATGTGCATGATTACTCCCCAACCAGAGAATGCGTGTCTATCAACACACCATAGTCAGTGTCAAAGTTGCCAATGTCAAGGCTTACCAGACGCATGTGCCTCTGCAGAAGCCAGTGAGGCCAGGCAGCACGTGCTTGGGAACGGAGGTGCCACTGGCAAGTGGAGGGCGTGAGGCAGTCATCAGCAGGCGTGCCAGAGAGTGGGAGGGTGTAAGAGCCTTACTGTTTCACACTAACAGACTGAGCCAATAATTGTATTGGTGTCTGCAACGGTGTGGTTTACAAGTAAAAAAGGTATCTTATGTAATCTACTTGTGGACAACTGTATAGTTGTCCACTATCTACAGGCACCCCTTGTGGGCGGCTTATATAATACAAACCCCATAAGTCACTCCCCACTGACCTCACTGACTCTCACTGACCCTCGTTCCTCACTAGTCCCACTGGGTCATGTTCCTCACTGTACTCGACGGTTCCCGTTCCTCAGTAGTTGTGTGAAGTGTTGGTTCTCGATCGTCGTTCGTCGTTCCTCACAGTCCCTCGTTCCTCACTGCCCTCACTCGGTCTCGTTCATCACTGGTCTCACTGGTCGTTGTTCCTCACTGACCTCACTGACCCTCGTTCACCACTAGTCTCGTTGGTCCGTGTTCCACACTGTTCTCGTATTCCCGCTGTGGACTCCGATCACCTTATAGTGTGATATCGGACCGTCTACCCTTAGGTTTCTATATATTCAGATGTCCTTAGATGTCTCTCCCCACGTATGGACGGTCTACCCTTAGGCTTCTCTTTTCGGATCCCTAGGATGACGGTTGATGTGATGACTTATATCTTACTTGAGGTTTTATAACTGTACTTGCAGACGTTCTAGTTACATACCCGTGGACGTTTCTAGTTGTAAACTCGTGAATTTATTCGTGGGTTCTACATCGATCTGATTTCCTTCTTACTTTACTACTCTCTCTCTCCTCTTATCCTTTCAGTACCCTTTACTTACTTCTATTCCCCTCAGTTAGTTACTATCTCTCCTCTTCTCCCATATCCCCAAGGGGAATGTAGGGGGGACGATCTCACACTGTAGGTGTGTGTGACTGTGGATACCCTCCGTGTTCACCCCTAAACTACTTTCCACAGTTTTAGTCGATGTGCTTACGTTACTCCCCGTGGACCCACCTCCACTACCTTTAGTCGTTACTCCAGACCCCGACGATTTAGACAGAACCCCCTAGGTGAACAGCACGAGTATGGGTATTGGAAAGGTGGATTGGAACATAAGTTCAACAGGTGTCGTTTCGACTGACAGGTTCTAGACAAGTTGGAGTATCACGAGTAGAAGGGGATGGTCCTGACCCCCACCACCCGGCAACCCGAAGGCTGACCCTTACCCCCAGACCCCCTCGACCCTCCTCAAACTGGTGTCCCTTCTGTCCCACATCTACTGAGTATATAAAACCCCTCAGTTTCCGCTATTCGTATCCTCGGTTGAAACACAAGGTGATCCCCCCCCCGGGTTTAAAACCACACTGTTAAAGAAACTTCCCACCCACCACGACTATAACGAACGTAGATTCTTCTGAAACAGTGGTCCTTGTTTCCATCCCTGAACGAGTGTCACCTGTTAATATCATGACTCGGTACAGAAGGAACCGGAAGTGATCCCGTCGAGACCGAAGTCTGTCCCTCAGTCGGTAAGTAACTAATTTGAGTAAGTGTCGGAGAAAGGATCTACCAACGACCACTCCAAACTTCGGGTAGACACCCACTGCGGGTCTCAGTTCGTATTTCCCCCAGAGAAAAACACCTACTCACCTACACCAACAACATGTCCTTGAGACGTTCCCCGTTCTCCAACAGGGTCAGTAGGACAACCAGTAAGGTAGACATTAACTCTATCCATCTCACTGGTCGTTCGAACTACTACCAACTCGAAACATCTACACGTTTTCATGAGCCCAAAAACAACAGTCAGGTTTAGAACTGTGTTACAGAACGGGGGAGTTCCTTCACAACGGTGAGAAGTTCCCGTTCCTACTACCGTTCATAAAGGAACAATACCTAGAACATCAACACGAGATGAACTGACTCTGAGAACCTCTTCTTCCGATATCCCACGGTAAACAATAGCAAACACCTAACGACTCTCTCTTGCCCGGGACCAACGTTTCGGACTCGACAGACGGAGCTGTGTTATACCCTCCAGTAGTAGACCCTTACGTTCCTATCCACGTCTGTAACGGTTAGAGAAATACCACAACTTCCGTCGGACAACTCTACCAGGGGTACAGGTTCCACACAGGAACGTGTCGTCCAGTGTGTAACCTACTCGTCCACACTCTTGAAAAGTTACTTTGTTACCATCTTCAAACGTTTTGGTTCCTTACTGACGTGGAGGAAGAACAATCCGTAACCGGTGAGTCGTTGTGGTCGTTCAAACTGTCCTAGGTAGAACCGAAAGGACACGTTTTATTACTCTGGATCCATAAGTTAGAACCAGAACAGTTTCAGCGTGAACAGTCCTGCGTTTATTTCGAACACAAGAGACTCTGCGACCTGGTGGAAGGTATGCTGAAACATCACGAAGAGATTCAGGAGACTTTTCTAGTCTTACAACAGGTCTATTTCCGTGTGCTGTGGAAGTCGTTACTCCAGTACTTTCTACAACAAGTAGTACCAGACTTTTCACCGTCCCGACAATCACTCCGGGTTTTTTGTAACGATTTCCAAGTTTATCAGGGGTTAAACAGGACTTACAACGAAAGGTGAGTAACGGGAGAAACTAGGACTGTAACAATTTCGGGTTTACCTGTAGTTCGAACCATTCCATCACCCGGGGAGCATCCGACAACTGTTCCAGACTTTAATCAATACTAAGTCCTACTTATAAAGAAAACGGACCACTGAGACCAGTACGACACACGGTACAGAGATACTACTGATGAACGAGGGTCAGTGAGGTTAGGGAGGGTCAGTGGGGTCAGTGAGGGTCAGTGAGGGTCAGTGAGGTCACTCAGGAACGATGACCAGTGAGTTCCGAGACGAACGAGACCTAGTGAGGACAGTGAGGGGTGAGACTCAGTGAGGAACGAGGAGTTACGAGTGAGACTCAGTGAGACACAAGGGTGGAGAACCAATACTAAGCCCTACTTCTAAAAAACGCGGACCAGTGAGGACAGTGAGGGGCGAGACTCAGTGAGGAACGAGGAGTTACGAGTGAGACTCAGTGAGGCACAAGGGTGGAGAACCAATACTAAGCCCTACTTCTAAAAAACGCGGACCAGTGAGACCAGTATGGAGTGAGGACCAGTGACAACAGTGAGGAGTGAGGAGTGAGGAGTGAGGAGTGAGGAGTGAGGACCTGTGACGAACGAGGTACGACTAAGGCTAAGTCAGACTAAGCAAGACTAAGTAACACTAAGTCAGGTTAAGTCAGGTTAAGTAACGTTAAGTCAGGTTAAGTCAGGTTAAGCAAGGTTAAGTAACGCTAAGTCAGACTAAGTCAGACTAAGTAACGCTAAGTCAGGCTAAGCAACGCTAAGTCAGACTAAGTCAGACTAAGTCAGACTAAGTGTGTAAGGATTCTAAAAGGACTGGGTCTTTTTGAACTGAATTAAAAGACTATAAGAAAATAAAAATCTGGGTAAACGGTGAACCCTTTTTACGTCTTTATGTAAGTTAAAAGGTAAGTCAAAAGGACAGATCTTTTAGATCTCTTCGTATACGTAAGAGTACACTCAAAGTACCACTAAACGATGTGTGTCTTTTATTATCTAAAGGAACCTTAAGGGGTATAGTCCCTTACGGTCCTTTTAGTATGAAAAAGACAACTAAAATTACTACGTTAAGGATCCCTAAAGACTTTTAAACTACCCGAGTCTTTTAGAAGCCTTTTGGTAGTCAAACGGTTCTTAAACTGATTAGTCTTTTCGAAACAGTATGGGTACTAAAAGGGTACAAAAATGACTTACAACAGGGTTCTTTAAGGTTCTCTAGAAGACTTTCAAAGGGTCTCGGTCTTTTAGGAACCGTTTATACTCTAAAAGTGAATTAAAAGGACAAGTCTTTTGGTGACCGTTTGGGTTGGTAAAGAGTTCTAAAAGGAGTACCAAAAGGGTAGACCTTTAAAAAAGGGACGGAGATCACTTACATCTAAGAATGTCATCGTATATACGATGATAAATCCTGTATATTCAGTGGG
>MU134671.1:1416-78070 GCA_015039355.1 Ramaria rubella
AGAAATGACTAACAGCAAGAGGCAGAAAACCAAAATAGGAAGATGGTTTGTAAGGAAATGGAAAAATGAGTCAGGTGGGTCGAAGAAATGAATAGAAATGTGGCAGCGAATTTGAAATAGAAGCCAGAAATAGAATAGAAGTGAGTCACAGACAACAGACCATGTGGAACAATTGGAAATAGAAGTACAGCCAAGAAGCGAGTGAGTCAGGTGATGAAAATGAGTCATAGCCGTCCAATAGGATTCCAGTTGCTTGTCAAATATCTCCGAAGATGAGTAAGTGAGTCATGTGACTTGATGACGACTCAGAAACATGTGAATCAATCACGACACTTGGATATGAATTTCCTCCAGAGAGGGAACGAAGACAAGTCCTGCTTGATGAAGTCCTTAGGCACATAACCATAGCAAATCTCTGCTCCTGGTCCATGCTCTTTGATGTACCAGTTATTCCTGAGGATGATACGATGCCAACCATTCACTGGTTCGAAGTTTGGGTCAAAACCAATGACGTAGAAGGGAGCATGGAAGGTTTGATCGAATACCCATATGCAATCATGAATGTGATAAGGAGGATATGAGGGGAATATTCGGTATGGGCCTTCAGGAGATTCGACATATAGGGGGATAGTACCGACGATGTGTGACTTGTGGAGGAGGACTGGACAAATGAACATCAAGGGGAGAACACCGACTAGGAAGTTCAATGCGTGGTCCAACGTGTATGTCTGGCTTGGCGGTCATCTGAAACGAATCATGGGACGTGGTGGCGGCAATGCTGGATGGCATATTGAAAATAGAATTGATGAAAAATAGAATGAGTGTGGAGATGATGTGTCTGGCGGACTGGAGGTAGCACAGCAGATGATGGTCTGGCAAAAGCTGATGATGATAGGCGCGTGTGCAGTGAGCGTCTTTTTGTAGTGTAGTAGGCGCTGTCGAGTATCATGCTTGTCAGCGTATTAGAAAGCCAGGTATGTACGTGACAATGCTTTCTAATGGTATTCTGCTAATGGTTATTCAGATGTCTACGTCAACCGTGGGATAGTGCAATGGATGTGTTCGTAATGTCACATGGTCATGTGTATACCTGCACGCTTGTTCTCAAAATTATCTACGTTAATGCCTTTATGTAGCAGGTGATAGCGGCAAGTTTTCGTATTGTGTTTTCACGGGGAAAATGATCGAAGGGAATAAAGTGCTATGGTGATGGTAGATGATGCTGGGCTGGGGAGGAAAGAGCGGGAGCATTGCTGGGTTTCTACTATGTCTTGCCTAATTCACTGCTTACATATTCACCCTTCTTATATTGCAGCGCCACCCATGTGTATGAGTAATTGACACAATTCCATCCGTCACGCCAACTTCATCCATTCCCGACTCCAACACAACTACAACAGGGCACTTCCGGAATGCACACATTTCATCGAGCCTCATTATTGCACCCTTACACTCCTTTTTGATCTCTACTCAACTCTCTGCTGCCCAATTCCCTGCCACGCGCAGTCTAATTATGACATCTCTTGGAAGCACCAGGGCACATTACACGGGAGTGGGTCAGTCTATGCGCTTGGATGAAATATGTGTCTCTATCAAGCGTTAAAGCCTCATCCGTCACCTAAGTGAACGGTAGTGAGTGGACAATGGTGCACTTTGTCGTAGGAGTCCGAGTCTGCATTGGTCTTCCTTCAAAAGATTCTTTACAGCCCTTTGGTGCGATATGTAGGGCTGAGAGGCTGGCATTCATACTCAAGAAGGGTGTCGGGGCTGGCATAGAGTGATGGGTCAACTCGTAGACTCGGTTCACCATCCATTATCCGCGGCATCCTCAGCACTGGGGCCAATACCTGCCATTCTGTCGCTAGGGAGTGTTACGAAAAAGAGAAATAGAAGACGTTGGAGTTCAGAGGATTAGAACTCCAAGTTCGTTCGGAAGGTTCGTTCAGGTAATCTGTTTGTTTGTTCGCACAATTGACCGTGATACACAAGATGTGAATTCAATGTTGTAAGTTACAAGAATATAGCCCTTTTATATCTAAAAGACATAGGGGATAGAAGTAAAAGATATCAAACTAAAACATCTAACGGAATGGGGCTTGAGGATAAGAAATGTACGATCATCGACAAGGGTTGTACTTATAAGGTTCGTTCAAGATTGAGGGTGTGTTATAAGGAATAGAAGAGGGGGAAAGTATCAGAAATAAGTCCAAGATTCATATGATCGACTGTCTAGGTCCGTGACACCTTTGCGGGATTGTCTCAAGTTTCGGCCAAGGAACCCAAGCTTGCTTGTTAACACACCCCCTCAAACATGGCAAATCCCGAGAATTTCGAGATGTTTGACATGTTTGGACATTCTGAGTGGTTTTGTGAGTATGTCTGCCAAGTTATTGAGTGTAGAAACGTATTGTAGCTCGATGTTACCGAGAGCTACTTGTTCGCATGTGTAGTAATAATGGACATCAATATGTTTAGTTCGTGTGTGCGAAACATCTGTCGTATTGAATGGCGAGAGCTGAACGATTATCGGTAAATATGGAAATGGGATGAAGATTAAGTTTGAATTCTTTGGCGAGTCATAGCAGCCAAACGGCTTCAACGGAAGCGAAGGATCCAGCGACTAATTCGGATTCCATGGATGAGCGAGTTACGAGAGTTTGTTTCTTCGACGCCCAGGAGATGGGTGTGTTATTGAACAAAAATACCCAACCTGTCGTAGATTTTCTGTCACTTATGTTGCCAGCAAAGTCGGCATCTGTGTAACCGACTACGTTTGTGTGATCACTAGTATCATCGTCTTCTGAGGTGAATTGAAGTCCGTAGTCGCGTGTGTTGAGTAAATAGCGACCAATACACTTAACTGCTTCCCAATGTATGGTCGTTGGATGTTTAATGTATTGGGCACATTTGTTGACAGCGAAGGCGATGTTGGGGCGCGTTGCGATGGCACAGTAATTGAGCAATCCGATGGCTGAGGCGTAGGGGATATCGATGTGCGTGTCATCCTCTCTTACTGAGGTAAGTTCAATTTTGGTGTCCATGGGAGAATAACGGGTCGTTGTATCGTTATGTTGAGTCGTTTAGCGATGGTGTCAATGAATGTCGGTTGAGAAAGATGAATGGAGTTTGTATTCATGTCGATGGCGATTTTACAACCGAGAAGTCTGTTAGGAATTCCTAGATCCTTTACGATAAACAGCTTCGATATGTCATCGATAATACTTTGAAGATACCTTCCTTCGCAGGCCACGATCCTGTCATTGATATACCAGGTGGAGATCTCAAGTGCACCATTGGAATTCTCACGGAAGAAGAGTGAGGGATCGGTAGATGTGTTGTTAAATGCGATTGTACCGAGTTCTTTGGTCAGTTTCTTATTCCAAATTCGCCCTGCTTGTTTCAGTCCATATATCCCCTTCCTGAGATCACAGACAAGATGTTCTTTGCCAGGCGCAACGAATCCTTTGGGTTGGCGCATATATACGACTTCCTCAAGATCTCCATTGAGGTAAACTTCTTTTATGTTGATATGTTGTAACGCGAGGCCGTGTTTGGTGGCAAGAGCGAAAATAAATCGTAGTGTTGTGAATCGGATTGTGGGTGAGTAGGTTTCATTATAGTCGAGACTGGGGATCTGTGAATAACCTTGAGCAACGAGTCATGCTTTGTAGATGTTAATGTTGCCGTCGTTGTCTTGTTTTAGTTGAAAGGTCCATCTTGAACTGATTATGTTGATCCCTGGAGGATCTGTGGGTATCTGTGAAAAATGGGGAGTACAGGTACATTTGGTGACTCACATACCCACAGATGTGATATTCAAGATGGGTATGTACTTGCAAGGGGCCCTAAATCAGATGACATGGTGCTTGCTGATATCCACCAATCAAATCAATATGATACCCCAGCATGACTCACGTAGCAGATATGTGTCTGTGTTACATTAGAGATGGCTAAAGAGAGAAAAGTAAGTGGGAAGTGTCATGCTGCATACTCCTCTGGAGTCCAGCATGATGTAGAATAGAGCATAGGTGTCAGCATACGGCCAAATCAGGCCAATATATGTCCACCTTGAAGTAAGGTTCTCAAGAGGTTGCAGGGTGCATAGGTTTTACCTGCAGATACCTATATTCATACCCAGGAGTAATTTAGTTGCTGGGTTAGCCTGTTTAATTAAATATCTATTATCTGTTTACAGAACCCAACCAGACAAAATAAACACAAATAAAAAATTACCCATAGGTCATACAGATATGGGTACCCAGTATCTATTTAAGTGCCAGGTCATGACTTGACCCAAGGGTTCTCATGTACCCTTACCCACAGGTCTAAGCCATTGAGAGCCTTAGTGTGATAAACCACCATCATTTGAGGCAGAGCTTGCCAGTACAAGTGGCCAGTCCAGAAAATCCATGTCTAAATCAGACAATCCAGTCAGAATCAGACCATCTGTCTCCAAATCAAACAATCTGTCTCTGAATCAGAAAGCAGAAATCAGACATTCAAATTAAATTTGAACAATCTCCAAATTGAACAGTCTGATTCTGAACTGGAGGGTCCAACTCCCATGTGAACAATCCAACTGGCAACTCTGAACCAGACAATACAAGTCCACTTCAAACAATCCAACTCAAAAAAAGACAGTCTGAAATTTGAATCCAACAATCCAAGGCACTGTTGGAATAGACCTGTGAGTCCCTATGTTTGATCTTGGTCAATTCCATGTCACAGTCTCTTTGGGAACCAATTGGAAAAGGGTAAAACTGCTTCTCAATGAAGATGCTGTAACAATGAATATTGTATATAAAGATGTTGTATATAAAGATGTTCTGCTTCATCCATCACGAGTAAGTGAGACTTGATATGATATGGCACTATGGCTGACAGAGTGTTGGTTTAGGATAATGTAGAAAAAAAACCAAGTGTTGGTGAGGCCATATAGAATATGATTTTATATGCAGAAAAAATGCCGAGCTTTAGCAAGGCCATGTAGCTGTGTGAAAAAATAATTTTCACTATGTAAAAATCCACCAAATTCTAAATGGGGTGCCATGCAAAGCACAGGTTACTCATCTAGTAACCTATAAATATTCCTTCGATGCTATGGTAATCTCCTTTCTTTTGCGTTTCCTTGGGTAAAAGGGCATAAGCTTTACAGCCAAATGTACAGAGCATACCGAGTTGAGGTTTTCTGTTCCAGAAAGCTTCGTATGGAGTGATTCCGATTGAAGTGTGTAGTGTACAATTGCGTACATAGTTGACTGTGTGTACTGCATGGGCCCAAAATCCTATCGTAAGATTAGCGTTGTGTCTGAGCCTAAGTTCGCCGCCTTGTAGGACTTGATTATATCGTTCTCCGTATCCATTATGCTGTGGGGTGTAGGGAGCAATTGTTTCGTGGATAATACCGTTATTCTGACAATGCCCCTCGAATTCATCTCCGGTGTATTCTCCGCCGTTATCTGTTCTCACTCTCTTCACGTTTGTTCCCTTCTGTTGTGTAAGCCAGGTTGTATAATTTGAAAAAGATTTTGTAAGTGTTTTTGACTCTTTGTTCTTTAGGAAATCGATAACAGTCCATCGCGACTTGATGTCGATCCATGTGCAAAAGTAAACGAATCCGTTGATTGACCTTGGAAATGGTCCACATACGTCACTTACAATTAGGTCGCCGATGTTTTCGATTTCCGTGTGTGAAGGGTGGAACGGGGCATGTTGTTGTGTTCCAAAGGGACAATCAATGCATAGAGGTGGGTCAGGAGTGTGAGTGGGGATATCTTCAAGTCCTAATACACTTGTATTCCTTTTCATTTTCTCGATGTTTTGGTAAATAGTGTGTGCGAGTCGGTGGTGCCAGAGCTTAATTGACGAAATCTTTGCTGTAAGGGCTGATTCTGTAGTGTTAGATATACCACAGAATGTGTATAAAAACCCAGCTATGTTGCCTTGACAGACTGTGATGTCGTTGAGTATGAGTGCAGCACCTTTTGCCGTAAGGGTAAGGATAAATCCTGCCCATGTCATTCTGCCCACAGATAACAGGTTCGTACGTAATTTGGGTACATAAAGTACGTTCTTGAGAGTAATGGCGAGTGGAGGTAGGTTAAGCTTTTTATTTGGGGTAATGAGTGAGAGTTTGATAATGCCGGCTTGATTTGATGTAAAACTGTCACCACTCGCTGATTCGATGAAAATCGGGGAGATTGTTTTGATGTCGGTGAATAATGCTTTGTTGCCAAAAATATGGCACGATGCGCCAGAATCTGCTAACCAGAGATCACTTGTATTACCCCCATGTTTGAGAACCGTCCCGTCATGGGATAAATAAACAGTAGAATTTGGGACTACCTGGTCTTCAATTTCCCAAAGTCTATCGGACCACTGAAAGTACCCTGGCATTTCGGTGTAATCTAAAAAATCATCATTGAATAAATTGATGTGTTGAGAATGGGCAGAGGGAGTAGGAATAGAGTTGTTGCAAGTGGCAGACATAGTAAATGTTTTACTGCTGATTTCCGCAAGTTTTGCTGCATAATTCGAGGTCGATTTTTTAGCTTTCAATGACAAGTCTTTCTTGTTCGTGTCCCATGGAGCTTTCCCTTCCATTCCACCACCCAGCGTGTAACAACGTGATTGTGAGTGTCCCGTTTTTCCACAGTTATAGCAAGTTCCCTGAAATCCTCCTCCAGTATTCTTTGAAACCATGAGATTGGTCGAGTTTTGAATTGGTTTAACTCTTGGTGCGCGGGCTGAATCTTTGTTCCACAGATTAATGTTTGCTCTGGAATTACTCTTCGCAATGAATGCAGTATTGGGTTTATCGGTAATTTGTAAGGCGAGTAAACTCGCTTCATGGGCTTCAAGCTTCGTCTTGACTGTATCAGGGTCATACGTGACCACACGTATCATGGCTGCAATTCCTTGCCAAGACTTGGGCAAATTTCTGAGTATCGTAGACCCGTGAGTTATGTCAGAAACAGGATCACCCATCTTCTTTAACTGATCATGCATCTCCTTCAGATTGGAGATGTAGTTCGAGACCGTCTGTCCGTCCACCATGTGGTAGTTATCGTACTTCGCTCGTACTACACTGATCTTGCTCGGATCTGTAGATTCGAATTTCTCGCACAAAATCTTCCATGCAGTATGTGCCTCATCCGTATCGTCCAAAAGCAATTGAAGTTCTGTCGAGACAGTCAATAAAATTTGGTTATACGCCGTGTCGTTCCGTTCCATCCAGGAGCTAAGTAAGTCAACCAATGTCTGTGTTGTAGCAACAGTGGGCTTAGCGTCATCTCCGATAATGATTCGATACAACCCTCAGTCTCGTGCTGTACCGAGAAGTTCGCACTGCCAGAAGATCCAATTATTGTCATTAAGCTTTGGTTTGATGTCGCGAAACTTGTGAATGTTGTGTCGCTCAACGTTATTGATAAGGTTGGTCGCCATGATAGAGTGAGACTCTTAATCTGTTATGAAAAAGAGAAGTAAAGGTCGCTGGAGTTCAGAGGATTAGAACTTCCAAGTTTGCTCGAGAGGTTCGTTCAAGTCATTCGTTTGTTCGCACAGTTGACCGTGATACACAAGAGGTGAATTCGATGTTGTAAGTTACAAGAATATAGCCCTTTTATATCTAAAAGACATAGGGGATAGAAGTAAAAGATATCAAACTAAAACATCTAACGGAATGGGGCTCGAGAATAAGAAACGTACAATCATCGACAAGGGTTGTACTTATAAGGTTCGTTCAAGATTGAGGGCGTGTTATAAGGAATAGAAGAGGGGGAAAGTATCAGAAATAAGTCCAAGATTCATATGATTGACTGTCTAGGTCCGTGACACCTTTGCGGGATTGTCTCGAGTTTTGGCCAAGGAACCTAAGCTTGCTTGTTAACAGCCAGCCGGAGTCGGATGAGGCATGGAGGTTGCACTGGCGGAATGGGAGCCGGGGCACATCAACTTGCAGGAGCAATGTAGTGCTCGAATGCAGGGGATTTCAGTGGGACGGTGTGGGGTGAGCCTGACAGCGGGAGCTTCATGTTGGGCTGAGGGCACTGTCTCCAGGGCGGTCGAGTGGACCACGGACCCTGGTCAGCCTGGCGCTCCGTAGGCAGGTTGGGTGAGATTGAGATTGTTAGCCCCGGTTGGGACGGTGTGCATTGGTTATGATCACCTTGCTCTGAAATGGCATAGCACCCACGCTACTACCCTGCACACACTCATTCACGGTTGAGGTGAGTGTCTCGCAATCGAAACCAAGGACGCTCTCCCTTGTGGTGGGCTCACCCGGTCTGTCAGGCACCCCCTGGTTGAGATCTTACACATCCCTTTGGTTTGGCAGAGCATTCCAACAGGCACAAGCCTGGCATCCTCATGCTGGACACCTCAGCCTGTCACACCAACGCCGGACACACAGGTGTCACATGACCACAGTCATCCACATTAATCGGACGACTGTGGTCACGTCCTGGCCACTACATTGAGCCCCACACCCTGCATGTTCTTCACGTCCTATCAGACAGCTCACTCCCTGCCTCGTCCTCGCAGCGCGTTGTCAGGCCTTGTAGGCACTCCACAAAGCTGGCTGGCAGGGTCTGGCATGGCTCGTCTGTGGCCACCGATTCCCACCGCAGATCCTCATCTGTAACTCAGTCACTGGAGCACGGCCGTGAACTTTTTGTCTCCAAGTGACACTGTTTCCGTTGAATAGTCTCGATTGGGTGGCGTGCCAGTGTTGCACAACGCTTACGTGTCCATCACCCGTGTGCCCAAAAAACGCTGTTGGAGATAGTGTAAATCTGGATAACAGCCAGGCATGACACAGAGCCAAGCTGTTATGCCCCCACCATTTTTGGGGTCCCTCACACTCCTGGATATGAAAGAGCCTGTTGGGCCTCCCCAATCTCAGCTCCTTACACAACCCCCCCCGTTCTCATTCCTCTGGCCCTGGCTCAGGCCAATTCCATTCTTCTGCCTTCCGTGACCCCCTCCCACCCAGTCCTTGGATTCCCATTTCTTTCCAGCATGCCAATGGGTGGCCCAGCACCACAGTGACAGCCACCTGGCACTGTGTGACATCGCACTAGGGCCACCCAAGAATTGCATGAATTGCTCCAGGACATTGCCCCTAATGAGCCGCCCCCTCTGCCCATATCCAAGGCCATGTTGTATGTGTGCCTTTGTCTGGGCATCCAGGCAGAAGATGTGTACACATGGGGTAGATGGATGGCCCAGGTAATATTTCCCATCCCCACGTGACACTGGCACTGACATGCCCCCAATGCAGTGCAGCAGCTGTCTGGACTATTTCCAGTGGATCACAAGTGCAATTCCCCCGGGGAAGCTTGACAGTTCAGGGGCACTTGACCTCATTGTGACCATTCATGTAAGGGGAACCCCTCATATTCTTCTTTTTATTCTCCTTCTCCTATTCTCCTCTCTTATTTATGTTCACATCTTCTGTCCCCATTTCCCTTTTATCTCTCTTTTCTCCCTGTTGTTTCTATCTATTATTCCCATTTCCTTCCCCCCCTCCTCCTTCCTACTCACTTCTACAGCTGGCACTTCTATTCACGATTTAAGTGCCTGCTTACATGTGCAAGTTGGAATCTACCTGGGCTACACCATAGGTCATGTGACTTCCATTTTAAGCACCCAAAATGTTCAGTCAGTTTGGAGACTTTCCTTAATTAGTAGTCACCTTGGCAGTGGGAGTCCTTAGGCGTTTCTCTTTTGATTCCCATCTGCCAGGTATGTATCCTTGCCTGTAGCCTTCCTTGAACTTATATACTTTGGATTCCCATCTGCCAGTGTTCAGTGTGATATTCCACTTCCCCTGGAGGTTGCTCTTATAATTCACTCTCTCATGCCCATCAAGCGCAACTCCAGTGGGGGCATGAGCACCACTGACAACCTGTCATCATCCTTGCCAATCTGTTCCACTGCTCCTGCCACGACCAGCTCAGCCCCTATGTCGCCCAAACATCCCCTCTGCAATGGTCCAAGTGTGACACTCATATTTTGGACTACAGTATGCACCCTGTGAGCTGCTCAGTCATGCTTTGATTTGACAAACTCCTCAGCAGGCACACAAGTGACCCAAAATTGTCACATGTGAGGTGTGCAAAAGCAACCATTTAGTCCTCCAAGATCATCCCCAGGTCATGTGCATAATGGCACAAAATGGCTGTAAAGCCTTTGAGTCATACAGTGTCAGCACCTGAGGGTGGCATTCATACTATGGGCCCACCACCGTGTGGCCCATCAGGCATGGGGATATCATACTGTATCATGTGATTGGCCTCACCATTGGGGACTGCCCAGACATGTTTGCACAATTGCAAATTGCACATGAGCTCTGCCTTGCCAACACTGGCCCAGTTAGCAGCTCACTCATGCCTCCACCCCCCAGGGGGGATCTTGCCCAATGAACTCAAACAAGCATGTTCATATATCCATGACATCATCATCTGATCTGGAGAACCCACTTGACAGCCCACCACCCAAGAGACCACAGCCAAAAGTGAGTTGGGCAATTGTTGTGTGCATCTGTAGCTCACCTGGCCTGATACACAGCCCTGGACCCAGGCTCATGCTCACACTGGACACCAACATCTGCCCTCCAGTGTGCTCATGGGCCCAACCCTCCCTGATGAGGTGATAATCATTAGTGACTCTGACTGAACATCCCTGAGTCCCCTGCCCAGCTTCACAATACCCCCTGTCTGCCCTTTTTTTTTTGAATCACGCAAAATCTACTCCTTGTCATTCACCACCACTGACACCACCCATGCCTGATGCTCATCCCTTTTCTGTTCTCAAGGCTTATCATGACCCTCCTCCCCAGGCATCTGGGCTCATTAAGTGTATATGTGGCCTGCCCAGTTTCAACACAAGCAGTAGAGTAGCCCCAATGGAGTTCACCCAACCCCATTAGTACCCATACTTCAAATACATTTTAATCCCCATTTTTGCATTCAGACTGTGACCAATCGTCTGCATGCCTGGCCCAAGTGTGACACTACAACCATGATGATCATGTGATGCCCCTGACATGATCATCACTGTCGTGACTTTCTCCCAAAAAAAGACAATACATTCAGGTATTGTCACATCCCCAATCATCCCTGAGGGATCGACACTGTGTTGAACCTCACCCATCTAGCTAACCTCTCCCAAACTGCTGGATCCACACTGTCAATGCAGCACCTGCCGAGAGGTTAGGTCATAATCCACCACCAGATTGAGACTTGGTAGGTCGTCCATCTGTTTTAGCCATTCTCCTCATCTCATACCTTTTTGTTCTCCTCCACACCATTGTTTGTTGACACTATCCCTCCCTCCCCTCTCACCCTTGAGATTGTTGCTCTCAAGGGTGCCACTCTCACTTGGCTCACCAGTCATGTACCTGAGTACCTGGTCACTGAATGGAAATGAGAACAAGGCCCAAAAATCTCACCTCATCACGCAAGAATTCTTTGATTGCTTTCAACTGTACCCTACTCTCCTTGATGACGGCACAACCATAGATCCTCTAGCTGGTGCTGAAATCAAGCATCAGCCTGCAACTATTGGAACCCTACGTGAGGTGAGCATCCCCAGGCCCTCTTACCTCCTTGCACCAACAGAAGTGCACTGCCATGCACTCTGTCTCTCTCTAGAAAATTGTCCACTGGTTTTGCAACCACACCAAAAGCACCAAATCTCCTGCAGCCTCTGTGATGCCTGCTTTGGTGACCTTCCCAGGTCCTCCCAAGAAAGCCACAGATATCTCTCTATTCAGTGAGGCACACAAGGCTCAGATCATTGATGCCGTGAACACCAGGCACAGTGCACTCAGATTGAGCACCCAACACAACTTCACCCAATGGATTTTGGCCCAAGAGTCTCCTTGGAATGAACTCACAGTGGAACAGCAGCAGGAATGGCAGCAGCACACAGATGCCCACAATGCAAGCCTTGAGACCCCTCCTTGCCTCTCTGAAAGCCACATTTATGCATGTGTTGGTCTCACTCTTACTCTTGCAGACAAATGTGGCCAACTCATCATGTTCATCTAGGAACCAAGAACACCTTCAAGAAACACCCAAGGCAATTTTCCAGGGGCTTGTCAGCATCCATGCCAATGCAATTGGAGATGCCGTCTATCACATATGATTCTGCTGGAAAAGTCGAGATGTTCAGGTGAGTGCACAGTCGTTCTTGCTTAACCCCAGCATCATCTTCCAACCACTCACCTGGCCCTGCCAGCTTAGAGAACTATTTGAGTCCTGGGGTCTTGTTTTCCACCTCTGTGGCCAACTACTCCAATTGGATGAGACTACCATTTGTTCATTGGGCACAAAGTTCACTTGGGAGTAAATCATCTTTTGCATTCCCAGGTCTGTGCAGTGTCATGATTCAGCACTTAACGACACGTATCACCCTCGCCATCCTCTCCAAGTCTTACTGACACTAACGACACTAGTAATATTCACCGTCAAAGTCAGATCACTCAACCTAACAACCGATCGTCAATACATATGGCTCCAATATCAGTAGATATGAACATCAACAACTACGATAGCTATACCTCCATTTAGCATATAGTCCACATGGTCTCTATCTGATTTCGGTGAATATGTCTAGTATAAAACAGTAGGATAGAATGCATGGGTTTCTTTAGTTCTATTATCATAAGTCTTCCCCCTCTCTTTACTTGGTGTCGTCTACACATCTAAGTCATATGACAAGTCTAATGACTATTCTGAACTCATCATCCTCTTATCTCTATCCCTCTTCATTCTTAACAATAAACGTTGCTAGCATTGCCAGAACTTTGTCTGCTAAGTAAACTCTGCTTTCTTCTTTCAAATTCCTTCTCTATCCCAGTTTCAACAAGTAGGCACCATCACAGTGCCATTTCCCTTGCTGTCTCAGTCTGTACACTTTGCATACATCGTCACTAACACTTTCGACTTCATTGGAAGGGTTCCTTAACCACATTTGTTGTTACTGACTTTGTTCTGTCAAAGATAACAGGCCAAAGACGGTTTTTGACATGCAGCTACACTCACACTCTTTTGCAGGCTGCTCGTACAGGACCCCCCCCCCCTTCCTGAGGATTGCCTGGATGTGGAAGGTTCAGCTGAGTCAGGTGTCAACATAACACAGACCAACCATATGCCACCCCTTTCCCTGGCACTTGAATTTTGCTCCTGGAGCATCCCACCTGTTGAAGAAACCCAAGAGAAGGTGGTGTTGCCCCTGCCACCCATTCCTCCCCCAATCTCTCACTGCATCTGATGGTAATGCAATGCAAGCTCATGAGCTTCTCTTTCCTGACCTCCCAACCCCCCCTTGGCAGCAAATCCCACCAAGCTCCTGAGCATTCCAATTTGGACAGCACACCCTCCAAGGGCCCAAGGAATTGCACCGTTGTTCTGGGGTCCATTGCTGCATACAGTCCAGCTGCCCAAGTACCCCCCTGAGTCCCAAGTAAACACAGCCCTGGCCAAGTGTCATGGTGTGGGTCGTAGGAGGGTGAATGTTTGCACTAACCCCAAATTAGATGAAGGTCTCCTGGCTTTGGGTTCCACAGGGTATAAGAGGGCCAGGTACACTGTTCAAATGACTGTGAGCTGTGCATGATGGCATGATTTTGGTCTCAGGTCAAGTTCGGCCGCCCCTGATGACCTAATGAGTGGGAAAGGAAAGAGGTGCATATTTAGAATATGGACCTCTTTAGATAACTCATGAAGACCACTCCAGGGCAAGAAAAATAGTGGAGAAAGGGAGAGACTATCAAGAGTGAGTGTTCTGGCACCTCGCCCAGCCCTGTCCAGGAAAATGTTGATGATTCTGAAGAGCTCAAGTATTGTATCGGCATGCACAATGTACGTGGAAGTCATAGCGCTGCACAATTTACTCAGTGTAGGTTGCATTAAAATCAATTTAAAACCTTTGATTGGAATGGATTGTGCCAACTTGGAATTGTATAAAGTTTTATGATTGATCATTGTGTGAGTACCTATAAGAAGGCCTTCAAGTTGTGATAAATTTATGAATGCCCTTCTGTAGTTGATCACATGAATTTTGATATTTCATATTTCACACAAAATTAGATTTTGTGGATTTTCCCTTAGGTAGTTGAGTCAAAAGATTAAAACAGTTGATGTAGGTGATTAATCAGATAAAATCCATAGGGCTTGAATTGTAGGGGAATATTAATCTTTTCAACTTAGAGCATTGAGATTTAATCATATCTAAGAATGATTTATGACTCACATCCCACAGCTGGCTTATCTACAACAAGAGCTCCTGTTGCTTCTACAACAGGTCACTCATTCCATGCTAAAACACCACCACTTGGTATCATTAACCATTTTTGTCTATTGATCAATCTATAACCGACTTACCTTAAGATCCTTCTGAACTCACACTTGGACATATGCCTGATCCAAGCGATTGTTTCTCTTCCATTCGCTCTATTGCAGCTGATGTCAAAGTAAACTTGCCAAACATCCGTGATCAAGATGGCAAACTCATATTGCCACTAGCTTACGGTTCGAAACTCGTCAATGGATGCCTCATAGACATCAGTGTAACATGTCGTATGTATGTATATCCTACATATGTTTACCTTCATAAACATCTCAACATTGTATTATACAAGGTGGCACATACATAGTGACTCTGGCAGCACCAACAGATCACAAGCATATCAGCTGATTCTGCATAAAATGCAAATTATTCCTACAATGAAAGACTCCATTCAATCACTACTTTCTACTTCCACCACTGCTACAACTGCCACCAATTCATCCAAAGACAGCTCTTCCACAATAACCACTGCTGGATCTTCAAATGTCATCGCAGACAGATCTTCCAACATTACAAGCACTCCTCCACCTTTGTCAGACATGATGGACAGCACTCCAACTGCATCCAGCTCCAGTATTCAGCAAAGTCCCATCATTGTTCCACCTACTCCTACTTATTTGAAAGTAACCACAACTGGAAGAAAAAGAAATGCAAATGCCACTGACAAGGGTGGCAATGCACAGAAAGTTCTTCAGATTGAAAAAGGGAATGAGAAAGATTAAGATGCTGTTTACATGGATTAATTAGTTGTTCGGATAGTGCTGATCATGCTTCCCGGTGTAGTTTATATGAGTGTCTAGAGCATATTGTACCTCTACACAGGAGGATATTTTGAAAAAAAAAATCCCACCGAAAATTCGACCCCATTATGTAATATTATATAATAATCCCAAAATTTGGGAATCAACTCCTTTTGCCATTCCAAATTATTCCCAGGATATCTGAGCACCTAGCGTGGTGCCTATCAGTTGGGAGCAATTTGGTGGAGAAGTTCACATCTGCACTGTAGGGAGTTGAATCCCTAAAGTCCAGAGTTGAATCCAGTGAGTGAAAGTTAAAGTGTATCACAAAGATACCTGGTTGGGGGATGTCATCCCTGCTCATGCATTTGATTGTCTGAGTGTAAAAAGACTGAAGAAAGAGATATATTGCTGCAAACATGATGGGACAGCAAGAATGTTGGCTACAGAACATCAACAACCATTAAGTGCCCCTTAACTACAGCAAACCCTATTACATAAGCAATCTTGGAATAGTTGTAATCCACTTATTTCCAAGTGCCTAACCTTCAAATAATCTTTCAAATTAGCTTAAAAAGGTGAATTAAAGGCTCTGTGGATTTTTTGCTATCCTTCCAGCTTTTTCTCGGCTATTTTCACCAGATGGAGTCAAATTTTAGGGTCTTAAAATTTCAAACAGCTTTTGGCTCAACCAGAAGTTACTTTTCCTATTCTATACATCTGTTAGAACCTATATACTGTGTTTTAGATCATTATCATAATTTTGTGGTGAGTAGTTCCAGGCACATTCCCCACCAAGAAAAATAGGCACCTTTGTCGGAAAGTGCCTGTCCGCACTGTACTTCAGGAATTCAACTCCCTAACTATGTCGACAGGTTTTTCGTATTTCGACCAATCAGCTAGTCAGATAATACATTAACCATGGTATCTGAATAAACTCACAAGCCAAGCTGTCCTACATCTTCCCCATTTGAATCTTAGCTAATTTTCCTGTGCATCGTGCAGTGACTCTGAGTTTTGTCTCATGTGACCTTTGTGTGACTAACAAACTTGAAGCTACTCCATCCCAAAATGGAAGCTAGCACCCAGCATCGTGTTTGCAGCAATTTGACCTGCAAGACGGTACTTCCAGAGGAAAACCACAAGTGGAAGACATGTGCGAAATGTCGGGAGGCATCATGGAAGTCAAAGCAAGGTGAAAAAAGGAAGAGGAAAACACAAGGCATTCCAGCCATATGGGATTCTATTTGACCACATTCACCACTTCACACACATCATTATCAGGATCAGAAGGCTCGCTAAGATGATGAGGATGATGAAGAGTTAGAAGAAGAAGACCGAAGATTTTTACTTACTCAACAGACGTTTGACGAAGCATTGGACTGTCACCTTGACATAATGAGGGATTTTATTTATGCACTGGAGCACCAATGGCAGTTTCATGACCCTCGCTTCTTATCACAATTCGAGCAGCGCAGAGCATCCTTTTTTCACTTGGTTGAACAGTGTCAAGACTTGGAGTGATGTACCAACTCAACTTGCTCCCACAGGCCCAACACATGGGAAGGCAATGGGAACACGATGTTCTATTGCACCTGACCTCGTGCCAGTGAACAGGAGACCTGACTTCCCACCTGAGTGTTCAAGTTGGTTCTTTGAGTTTCAGTGTGCTTTCGATAGTCTTCTGGATTTTTTTGTTACTCACACACACTGGCTCTGTTGTTCTCAGTAGTGTGACTTAATACTCATTAATTGTTTCATTAAGTGTGGTTTGAAGTCTGAGAGTGCTGGCACGACACGTGAGACAATTATCTAAGGTGTTTACATAATTCAAATGGGGGAGACAAAGGGGTGCTCACGAGCCAGGGGCTAACTAGCGCTGCTACGCACTAGGGAGATCTCAGAATTTGTTTGTTGAACAAATGGTCAAACAACCACATAACAAATAGCACTTTTGTTCAAGATTTGTACAAAGGCCACACACTAAACAAAGGCATAAATTGGTCCACATTTTGAACCACTAACAAATATTGATGAAATCTGACCCTATGTATTATTAAGATTTGTCTGGACCCAAAAGATTAATTTTGTTCAGATGTTCACCACAATTTGTTCAACTGCCAAATGTGGCATTTGTTTAAGCCTGAAATTTACATAATGATCAAAGTTTTTCCTCACTTTTCACTCAAAATTGGGTTGGAAGTTTAATCAATCTGTAACTTTCAGACTTAAACAAATGCCACATTTGACAGTTGGACAAATTGTGGTGAAAATCTGAACAAACTTTGTCTTTTGGGTCTAAACAAATCTTAATGATACATGGGGTCATATTTCTTCAATATTTGTTAGTGGTTCAAAATGTGGACCAATTTATGCCTTTGTTTAGAGTGTGGCCTTTGTACAAATCTTGAACAAAAGTGCTATTTGTTATGTGGTTGTTTGACCATTTGCTTAATCAACAAATTCTGAGATCTCCCTAGTGACGGACGCTGGATATCCAGCCGTGTGTGCCGTTCAAGCGCTCGCCATCACTCCGCACTCCAGATAATGTCCTCCTCAGAAATGCATCATCAGACATTGATTCTATACAGCCACCAATCACACTGCGCACTGCACAGGTTGCATTTGGGGTGCGTCGGGCGCTACAAGTACTGCAAGTTCCCCAATAAGTTGCCCATACCACGTTGATTTCTACTTTGGCTTTGAATCTGGTACAGGCATCCCTCACACTTTTTCCCCCTTCACCCGACTCTTAGAAGAGGTAGCAACTAAACAACTTGTTGCTAGACCTGGAGTTCCTTTGCGCGATCCATGTCCACTTCATTGCAAATGCTGACAGATATGGCATATGATGGCACGCTAGTCCTATGGCGCATCGTAGCAAGCGTCTTCTTCAGAGAGATACGGCCCAGAGGCACGCATAACATCCCTCAAGATGGTCCCATAATCTTCGCTATTGCACCTCACCACAATCAGGTACTACGACAGACAAGACTCATGTTTATTTCGCTCACACTCACTTTCTTGACAGCTTCTAGACCCTTTTCCTGTAATGCTTGAAGTGTACCATGCAACACACCGTCGTATGAAGAACTTGGTAGCGTCCAAAACTATGAAGGGCAAAGCTACAGGAATTTTTGCGTCTTTAATATCCAGCAGTGAGTCTTTCTTTAAACAGCTATTCACCTGCTTTCAATATTCTCAATGCAATATAGTACCCGTAGTCCGACCTCAGGACGATGCAAAACCCGGAAGTGGCGAGATCTGGTTATCAGAAGATGACCCACTTCTTGTAAGAGGTCATGTTACTAAATTTAGGACAGAGCTTGCCTCCAAAATGCAGCTTATGCTGCCGAAGTCTACCGGCTCGGCCGTTGGCACCATTGTTGAAGTCATTTCTGACACGGAGTTGAGGCTCAAAACAGAATTCGATGGTAAAGGTACTTCGATTATTCGGGAAGAGATAGAAGAGGCCAAACGAAAGGGGGGCTGTGGCCTGTCTTACAAAGTTATGCCCTACGTTGACCAGCAGGGCATGTACGTCAATGTTTTCCGCTGTCTGAAGGAAGGTGGTTGCATTGGAATTTTCCCAGAGGGTATGTATGTGACATATTACGCTTAAGTATCTTACGATTGAGAGTAAATAGGAGGCAGTCACGATAGAACAGAACTTTTACCTTTAAAAGCCGGCGTTGCGTTAATGGCTTTGGGCGCTATGGAACAATCTCCAGGTCTGCAAGTACGCATTGTACCGGTCGGCCTGTCATATTTTCATGCCCACCGTTTTCGGTCGCGCGCAGTTGTAGAATTCGGACCTGCTCTGGATGTTTCGAGTGAGCTTGTTGATCAATTTCGTCAGGGAGGCGACGAAAAACGGAAAGCGACTGGTAAACTCCTAGACAAGGTTTACGAAGCGTTACGGACTGTCACCATCTCCGCTCCGGATTTCGAGACCTTGATGGTGTGTGATCCCTTCGTTTCACCAACACAATTTCATGACAAATATCTCTTAGGTCATTCAAGCTGCCCGGAGATTATACAAGGTCCCAGGTCAAAATTTGACGCTTAGTCAAGTGATCCAGCTAAACAAACGATTTCTCGAGGCTTACAAGCACTTCAAGCATGAGCCTCGAATTCAAAAATTGCGTGAAAATGTACTGAAATACAACAGGCATCTCAGAGACCTTGGGCTACGGGATCATCAAGTGTGCTGTTTGTGCTGACTCTTGGAGCCGTGCCAATGACTAATACGTTCTTGAAGGTTCCAAAAGTTAAAAACGACATGGAAAGCTGTACTACTACTTCTATATCGAGCAGTTTTACTCTCCATATGGAGCGTGCTTGCACTGCCCGGTATAGCTCTCAATGGTCCAATTTTTATACTAGCTGCCACAATTTCCCATCGAAAGGCCAAAGGTAGTGTTCTGACGAGGTATATCTCAAATAATGTGTACTCAACGATATGTACTATAGAAGCTCTCGCTTCATCAAACGTCCAAATCGCTGCACGGGATGTACTTGCGACTTGGAAAGTGCTTGTCTCATTGGGGGTCACACCGATCTTATACGCTTTCTACGCGATTATCGCGACAAGTTTGGTTGTGAAAGCCGATGCACCACTTAAGTGGAGTGTTTTCACACTAATTCTGACCATTCTGACACTTCCCTGCGTTGGGTACGCGGCTCTAAAGTTCGGCGAAGCAGGGATGGATGTTGTAAAGTGCATCCTAGACTGTCATCAATACTTGAGCTCCTATTTATACATTTCTCGTTCAGATCCTTACCTCCCCTGATCATCTCTTTGTTCCCTGGTCAGCAACGGCTCTTTGACCAAATGAAAGCGAAAAGAATCGCCCTATCCGACGAGCTGACCGATGTAATCAATGAATTCGCCCCACAGTTATATGAAGATTTCAACAAGGTACGTCTAATATTCTTGTTGGCGTACTAGTAGAACTGGTTCTCAATGGAAGTTGTTTAAGGACCGTGTCTTGGTTCCGTCTGCAAGTGTTCCCTCGTCTGCAGGCCAGCAGGGCCTATGGCGACGAAAAAGTGCTACCGGAGGGGTAGACGCTCAGGGTTTGGGCTTCTCCCATCCTATGACATGGTTAGACGAAAGGCTTTTTGGGTGGAGCCCACAAAAATCCAAAGGCTCGAGGACCAATCAGGAAATGTCGCCTTACCTCGCTGACGAGGAAAGAGCCGACTATGAGGAGGTCGTCGACCGACGCGGCTGTTATCACCACCTCAAATTAAACTATCCGCAGACAAGAACAGCACGGTTTCACGGTTCATACGCAGTCCTGCACAAACTCAACATGAACATGAGAGCTTCTTCAGGAAAGTGTTGTTAAGAAGGCGAATTTCGTGGCCCTCGATGTTCCTTTCTGCAAATCATTGTCTTCGTGGAAAGTACACTGCACCACTCCTCCTGTCATTCTATCTGCCACTGTAACTCTCTGCGATAATATACTGGAACATCATATGAGAGGCTCCATTGATATATGTTGTATTTTTCTTCATTGATTAGATTATACGATATGTATATTATCTATGGTCGTTATAACAGGTTGAGAAGTACAACCTCCATACAGTCGACGTCTCAATGTGGAAGCTGCACTGTACGAATTAATCAGATCCAGGCAGGTCAATTTACAATGTGAAATACACCACTTAAGGAAGAGGGTAGAACGCATTGGCTCATGTGGGTGTGAACTGATCTAAGCCTTCAATGTCGGAAGAGGATAGCGAGGGCACTGATGTGCCATATGGAGCATATCCGAAAGTATACCGTACACCTTGCATGTGGCGCTCCTCAACCTCGATAGGTGCGTGTTCATACGCGGAGCATATACTAGTCACTGGCGGACGGTAAGGAGCCCTGGACGTGCCAGGCCTGGGGCCCAGGTGACAGTAATAGTATGTACCACAATATTTCTTCGAAATCTGAAGGCAAGAAGCGGAAGAGGCCGGCCGCGATCGAACCCAGGAGCGGAACACGGGAGAAAAAGGAGGGGGTGAGACGGTGAAACCGTGGAAAACTGATGGTAGAGCTAGCAGTAGCTACCCGCGTACGTACTAGTAGTTTCTTCACCTGGAGTCGAACGAACGCCTTAACTTTTCTCAGTAAGCTTTTCTTTCCGATAGTAATTAGTAAGCATGCCCCCTTGAATTTTCACATTAATCAGTCCTTTGAACGTGGAGAAGTCCCGCGTTGCATTCTGGATACAGCGTCATCCGAGGTCACCTGTCCTTATACTACACCCTAATGTGGGCGATGGGCAGGCTGATCATCGTGCTTCAGACTCGGAGAGCATTCCTGAATCCTCTTCGCCTACAGTCCCATTTGGAATCAGGGACCCATCATTGGAAACTCACCCAAAACTAGTCCTGTCTATGATCAGTCTTAGATCTAATAGTTACCAGATGATTTATCTCATAGTACCAAACCATTATATAGAAGCTCACGTTGCTTTGGTTGATTACGATCCCCAACGCTCTAAATCCCTAATAATCGTCATCTTCTTCCTCTTCCTCTTCCTGGTCCTTGTCACCTTCATCCTGCCACCCACCATCCTCCCTTTCTTCTGGGTCGTTTGCTTCCATTGACTCTTCATTCTCTCCCTCTTGTTCGTCATACCCCTTTTCCTCTTCCTCCTCCTCCTCGTCATCCCCCCTTTCATCTTCTTCGTCACTGGGCCTTGCTCCGTCGTTTCTGTTGAGTGTTGCAGGCGGACCTCTACTACTTTCTCCCCCAGTCGTATTTTCCTCTTCTTCTCGATCCTCTCGATCCTCCTCCGGATATTCTTCCGGGTTAGCTGCAGGACTTTGACGATATGATGGCCTCTCGGTGCGGGCAAATGATCGAGGTGCACTGCTCGATGCATAATTAATATAACACCACCTTACTCAAAGAATTCTTTTCAACACACTTAACCGATCTTCCAGATTCATTAGAAGAGTGAGGGCCAGTGCCAGGCTCAACCTCGTGCGGCAAGGTTTGTCGTCTAACAGGAACCGATTTCTCATTAGGGCGCTCTGCAGGTGGAGTTAGTAACGGGCTTTAAGAGTTACGTTGCTATCAACCTTGTACTTGATTTTTATTTCCCTAATACTGACATCAGTGGGAGGCCAGAACAAAGATGGCATGAGACTTACATTGGGCTGAACAGCCTGAGTCTTGTCCTCAGCACCCGAACCTTCATTTTCGTCATCGTCTTCCCCTTCCTCGCTCTCTTCTGCGTCATCGTCATACAACTGTCTGTAAGCATCCTCGTATGTGGTAAGTGTCGCTTTTTGTTCCTATGTCTGGGGTGTCAAGCGCTTCCGAGAGCCCCGTGGCCAAAATGTACACACAAGCCAAATACCCGCGAAAATTCCACCAAAATAATGAGTGAATTGATCGTCAATGTCCATGCGATTCTGGCGCCAAGAAGAGCGCAACTCTTTGACGCGATCTTGGGCAGACTCGAAGATGACGTCGAAAGAAGATTTCATATGATGGAATGTATCTTCAAGAACCTCTTGCGATTTAGCTTTCTTGAAGACCGCCAGACAGTTTCGTAGAAAGGAGGTGAGCAAAATCAAAAGAACCTAGCAACAGGGTTTGAGACTGGACATGAAGAAAAGTACACGATTTGCCCACAGATTCGAGGGACATATTCCCAGTAACGTTACGAAGGACCGTCGTGATTGAAGTATCGTCCTCGATCATATAGTTCATTTGGGACAGTATGTCGTCCATGGCCTTGCTTAGTTGTTTCCGTCTGGGCCCACGAAGTGCATCCATTTTCGTCTCTTGAGCTTCCGGCGGAGATGGCTGCGGGTCATAGCAGAATTTCAGTATTACACTTGCAACCTGCTTCTGAACCGCAGTTAGAAAGTCTTGGGCCATGGTCTTGAAGGATTCAGGGACTTTGTCCACCATGTTCCCCATCACGGATATGGCCTTGACGATCTCTTGAGAGTATCTGCGATGATGCAACGTAGTAAGAGAAAGTCGTTTGAAGATATCTCAAGGACTATACATACTCTTCCATATCAGCAGTCCATCCGTACGCCCAGCTGTATTATCGAATGAGTACCACCCTGCCCAGCAAACTCTTCTGCCGACTCACTATGCAAACCACTCGGGACTGGACCATGCAGCGGGCTTTTGACTAAGGAAGTGATTCAACTCGGACACGGCAATATATCCGCTACCATCTGTTGAGTACTGTCATGTAAACAGGACGTATATGGGGAACAAGGGATCGTACCTTCATCAATTGCATCTCCAATAGCGGCGTGATCTAGTATAGGCATTAAATATATTCTTGCCCATGCCAACACAACGTACATGAAACTTTGGTCAAGAAATACGCGGTCCACGCATCCTTATGCTCTGCACGGCTTTCGTGCTTGTATTTTTTGAATTTAAGGCGGTAACTGTCCCCAACAGCTATTAGAAGCGTTAAGAATGTAGTATGCACGTAGCAGAGACAAAACCATAGCCGTACATTGAACAAAAAGGCGCCGCTTCACTGTTCCGCTGTGGGTTGACTAAGAGATCGATTATTAGAGGTAAGAGCTTGAAGCATGTGGAACACCAACCACTCCCGTTCCTATAATATGATTAGCGTGTGTATATGCCAGACAAGCTAACATGCTCACCCTTCCATATGCTCTGATCCATCATGAATACATGTCAGCCGTCTTCCGGGTCAGAATAGGACTACACACCTTCATTTCATCGTCTTGCAACTGAATAAATGGACCGTCTCGAAGCTATTTGTTAGGCGCCATCAGATAATTTCAATACGCGTAAATCAGCGACGACATACTTCTTGTTCAAGTAGCTTGTACGTATTATCTGCTGTCTCCTTCATTTCGTTCTGGTCCTTTTGCATAGCATCGAACCGAAGGTTGAACAAGCCACTAAACACAGAATTTCACTGTTAAGGCGCATGACAGTGAGTGCGGCGATTGGAAGTACCTATTACTGTTAATGGCCTCCTCCAAGCTCTCGGCAACTGTTCTTCGCAACTCTGCGGACACCTCGGGCTGCCCAAATGCTGCCGCGAATTGATGCAAAAACAGAGTATTCTACCTCCGCCATCAGCGATATTTCAACAGCGGCATTAGCGAAACCCTCACAGTTCGTAGGCCATCCTCCCCACCGTGCGTCTGAAGCAATTCTTCGGCACGGCGTTCTTCCGGGGTTGCAGAGCCTGCCAAAGACTCCGACAGGCTTTTGATCGCTGCTTCGATGCGCGTTATCTGATCGGATGCCTTGACGTTGAGGAGGATTGTCAGTACTTGTTCGTGCCTATCAAAGGAGGAAGTAATGTCGAGTAGCTTTTCCTTCTCTGAGAGTGAATGAACCAAGTGATCTGTGGGGTAAAATGAGGCCAACAGGTTGTGATCTCAATCTAACAATCTTACACAACGTTTTTGATGGTCGAGGTTTGTAGAAAGTACTGCAATAAATGACAAATCAGCTCGGGTACATGTTCTAAAACAGTTGTGGTTTGCGATTGCTTACTCGCAAAATTTCGCAAAGTCACTAAACGTCCCTTCAATCCTTTTTAATTCTTCTTCAAGTTGCTCTTTGAAATGGATATCGTGCCCCGCGTGTTCCTTTAACCTTGTGAGAACAAAGAGTCTCAAGGCCTGCACTGAGATTGAGATAGATGTCTAGAAGATGTACGAACATGTGGACGTACAATCTGGGGATAGACAGCAACGATTCGTCCATCATTTTCTCGACGACCCTTTTCCATAGCTATAATTATCTGTGTGGGGCCTGAATTGAGCAGAGAATCTTTACGTCCAACGGCGTATTATGAAGGACTAACAGACAAGCTCTTGCTAACAACACCAACTGCAGGATACAGTCCTGCCACTCCATCCAGGAGATTGCAGATCTGGGTAGCCGGAAGAAGTAGAGCGGCCACGCATTGGTCAGAAGCTTTGCGAAACTTTCCAGGATCCTTCTTCATGGTCTCCATCTGTTTTTTAGCATCGACCAAGATCCTTCGAAAATCTCGTATGTGGTCATCTTGAAAATTGATTGAGAATGGGAACCAGGAGAAATCGTGGAGACGTACCGACGGAGGGTTGATTAGTTGTAGTACTAGCTGGAACAGTCGTCGGACGAGCGCCGGAAGGTGGAGCCATGGTAGCTACTTAGGATGGTAAAACTTCAAGCTTCAAGTCAAGGCAGGGGCGTATATATAAGATATGCCACGCTGAGCGCTGTAAGGTTGTATGTAGTTGAGATCCGCAGGTTCAACTGTGTATTACTGGGCGCCCAGATTTACGTGCTACATCCCAAAATGGGTCGCACTAAGTTCGTAAACCAGTGCAACATCGTACCTATCAAAGTGTCGCCTCCAAACAACAACTCGAAAAACTAACGGTTTCGTTCCACTGGGCAACGAGTTCGAGCTCATATTAAAGGGATTCTGAATCTGCGACTTGGCTTTTCAACTGTACCTACTTCACCAGGTCTCAGAGACAAACTATAATATCGAGTCTGACCACGCGCATTTTGGTTTCACGCCCTGGCAACCGCTTGACGATGAGCACAGCTTAGTGCCACTGGCGCTGATCTACTCAAAAAAGGAGAAATACAAGGACCAATCAAAGTTGTGACGGTGATTGAACTTAGGGGCCCCGGAAGAAATGACGATGGGGAGTTGTTGCTTTGGTGCTGCTTCAAGTTGGGTCAAATAGCACCATTGATGTGGAACTAAAGATTATTGATCTGTTATGTAGAGGCCCACAACACCCCATTGTTTCTGAAAGCCGCTGCCAGGCAACCTACAAATGAAGACTGATCAAGGGGTCGGCAAGCAACTGTTAAACTTTGGTCCGGAGGAGACGTCTAGACGCTTGGAGTCGACAGGATGCAAATCTGACACATGTTGGAGTCACTGATCATTTCGAACTTCATGGACGATTCATGCATGAGCAACGAAAGGTCTTCTCGGATAGGCTGTAGCCTAGTGCGCACGTTTCAATCCAATCAGGGACCGCCATAGGACCTTCGCCCGAACGGATGCCCTGGGGATTCGCATAACCACCAAGCACCCCGTGCTTCACATCAGCCAATCATCCAAACGTTCTTGAACTTTCGACGTTCCTCGTGAGTGGTGAATCATCTGCCATTCCCGTTCGAGCCTGCAATGCTCATCGCATCTATCGATTTGTGAATTTATTTTACGATAGTATCCCAGAGTATCCCGCGCGGGGAAGGAAGGTGTCCGGTCCGGAAGGCCGTTCAGGATGACGTAAGTCACGTGCTTGGAATCTGTGTCATTGTCAAGTTCACCACCTCAATTCGGTATATCAGTTCATTTATATCATAACACTATGTCCACGTATGAGGCAGGAGTCCAAATAAGGATTAAAATATGATCCGACCACCCCAAGAAAATCAGCAGAAAAAGTAGCAAAACAAACGAGTGAACGCACGGAAACGTGATACATAGATAGTTGTACTTGCAGCTATAGAGCAGAGGACATAAGAGAAGCCAGAAATGCCTACACCTCGGGGACACCCTTGTAACCGCTAGGGTGCGAAAACGTGGTCGGGGGTGCGAAGGTGGTGCCAGACACAACCGTCCCCCCCTCGCCACACGCAGAGAAGGTGCCAGATGAATACGAATACGGCATCGAGGGCGTGGGCGATGTGTGACCCGCATACATCGGGTCCGATGATGTAAGCGACGTCGGGAACGTTGACGGGTCAGAGGGATCCTATGCACAACGTCAATTACACCTGCGATAAGAACCAAGGGTAGAGAAACGCACATAGAGTTTCGGTGGATCTTGAATCGGTAACGCTCCAGGAGTTACGGAATAACGTATGCTCGGATGCCTTTCCACGTCTGTCTTTTCGCGCAACGGCTCGCCCGGGCCCGGGCGCATTTTCTGTCGGCGACGCAGGAAGATGGCGGTGGCGGCGGCGACAACAAGGATGAGAGCTAGCAGGCCACCGACAACACCGCCTGCGATCGCACCGGTGTGGGAGGGTTTCTTCACAGAAGAAGAGGTACTGGGAGAGGAGATGTCGGGAGCATGCGCGTTGCTAATGCTTTCGGCGGCACTGGGATCCCAGGTACCATTGTTCTGCAGCAAGTCAGCCTTGTGTGGCGATAAGCATGGTGCTAGCACGGACCGTGATGTTGAGGAACGCCCATGCTGGGATGGAGATGCCCGGCGGAATAGGCTCGGGAAAACTATGCAATGCGACGGATTTCGGAAAACGTAGATGAGCTGGAGTTGGAGACAGAAGGAACGTACGCTGATATTGAAATATCGCTCGCAGAGCAATTCGCCATCCACTCGGACCAACTGCCGACAGTAAGAAGGAGCCATTATATAATGAGCGTGGCAGATCCTGTCACGGAACAGAAGAGACGCACGTAGCCACAGTGCCGCCTTGGCATGCACCGCATGCGGATATTACAGAGAACACAACGGTGCTGCACTGGCATTTGTTCGACTGGCCTTGTAGCGGTCCGCTATATTGCTCGCCATTAGTTAGGGAGGGGATATTCCATTCTGTGAGTGTGTTCGTCAGGGATAGGAGAGAATGGTTGACATGGACATACTGCCGGAATTGCATGCGCCCTGGAGAGCGGCGGCGACTGGAGGATGCGTCAGTCCCACAGAGCAGACGTCATGTGGGGAGTAATAACAACACACCTAGACACGGACTGTTGCCTAGTGCATCGGTCGTCTGCAACGAAACCAGAAGCATGACTTCTCTTCCCCCGTGGAAAGACAAACAGGCAAACACTTACCCAAGGAAGTAGCGTGCACACTGCGGTCGTCGTCTACACGTCAATCGTCAACTAATCCGATCGTTTGAAATGGATAGATTAAAAAAACGCACGGCTTGTGCACCTGCAGTCCATGCGTATGCCAGTGCGAGGACACCAGACGCGATGGGATGCATGGGATGGGGGGACGAGAGGGGAGGAGCGGGTGGTGATGGGCGAAAGTTGGAGTCGTTGCGCACCTTGCTCAAGACTAAACCCATTTACACCAAATGGCCTTGGTCCGGCAATCTCGGCACCGATGTAAGCACGGGTCTAGTCTCCAAAATCAGCAGTCGACCGCTTAATGACGGCTTACATAGAACAAGTCCGAAACTCTCTTTAACTCAATTCTAAGATATTCGTTCGGCACGACCCTAAGGTCAGCTCACCGAGTTCATGGGTTCACGGGAACTTTTAGAATTGAGCCACAGATTCCCGTAGATTTCCCTTTTCAGCGGCCATCTGGAAAGGGAGACTAACCAACATAAATACGTATGCGGATGGCCGCGCTCACCCTGTTTGCACCCGATGCTCCGACGGGCATCTCGGGTGTGCGAATGGGCCAGGTTGATTGGTTGAAGTGAAGATCATGTCTTGTTAGTGTCGGCAGACCACTCATCGCGCCTTGACCAGTCGAGTAAATAACTATGTCGTGCGTCTGTGAATATGTGACTGTGGTCAAGCCATGATGGCTAGTTTTGTACAGATTCCTTGTGCGAGTGAAGGTGTTGAGATGGCCTCATTGAAGGCCACCCCCTACTTCTCGACAAGACCTTCACTGAAATTGCATTGCGCCTTCCACAAGAATACCGCCTTGATGGAAACTCTCCGCGAAAAGAAGATTTTACATGACGCTTGCCAATGACCTCTTGCTGGCACACATTCGCACACGTACGAAGCAGCCATTTGTTGCACCGCCTTGGCACGAGCCTCTGTTCGCGACAGAGGATGGTAAAGCACTCATAGATAGAGGAATATATTTCACGGTATGAAGCAGTAAGGAACTTGCGCGATGTTTGCTCACCTTGACCTGTATTCATACTAAGCGGCTTTAGAAGCGTGTGCTCTTTCCCAAAGGTGAATGAACCTCTTGGGCGACTTCAAAATTAGGAGAAGCACCTGCCCTTGATTTAGTGCTATCAGTCCAGATTTTGCACTCTTTTCATTGAGAATGAGATGGTCGGTGGTCCTCAATTTGCCATGATAGACAGGTCTCCGTGAAGAATATTCTCTGCTCGTAGAGTGCGTCGGTATCTGATGTTGCTTCTAAATTTTTGGACAAGTTCAAAGATGCAGTTATTGACTGTTGCTGTCGTTTCGGCAAGATGGTACTGCTTGAGAAAAAATCCCTTTGGTTCGTGCTGGCCACATCGCTAGCCTCACTCACACAAAGACGCAATTGGAAAAATGACTGAGAAGCTTTGATCAATTTGGAAGTGTAACCCGTCGACAAATTGCTTATACCCAAAGTTATTTTCGGGCGTGTTTGAGAGCTCCTTGAGTTTGTAACATTTACTTTCATCTCCAAAGTCTTTGACTGATCCCATGTTTTTTGTTAACCCCCGCGTTTGTCTGTCTCTAAAATGCCTAGGGCGGGTGTTAATACTAATCACGCTATACAATAATCAGAGGACTTCAGATAAATGATAAGAACTTAATAATAAGCTTCAAATAAGCTGGACGAAGCTTCAAGTGAGCTCGAACGTTGAACGTTGAACTGTTGGGACTCGAACAGATGATTTATTCTAGCCTAAAAGAGCTGTATTTATAATTAATTAACGAGAGTCAAGACGGAGCTGAAAATGAGTGGTTGTGGAGCCGAAGAAAATCTAGAACTTTTGTCAAGTTGTAACAATATAAGCGGAGAATGAGGGACAAAATGATGTGTTCCTTGTAATTCCCCAATGAGTATGTTTTATTTATTTAGAATCTATAAGGGTGCTTGGTTTTAGATTCAATTAACAATGATATCTTTGACTTGTCATTTCAGCCGACCCGGTGGCATATAATAGACCTGCCTGCCGGTCGTTTGAGATTTTCTCAGTCAGCTAAGGTTTTATTGAGAAATGCTTGTCTTGTAACCTCACAATCACCCGGTTTTGGAACGTAGCAAGGCATTCATGGTTTTTCTAATACTCGCTATTTCCGCTGGGCCATAGACTACGAGAATACAAGACAATTTGTTAACGTATGAGACGTCCATCGGGACCAATCTTGAAGGCTTAGTTCCAAACAGTACAACTTCTATTATTTCCTATCTTCAAGCTCCGAGAACAAAGCCTCCGTCAACTTCAATACGTTGACCCGTAATGTACGTGCACCTATGGTGCAGGTTAGCATAGGTATCCTTTTAACTCTCTTGGGTCATGGAACTCACTTCATTACAAAGAGGTATGCTTCTGCGATCTGTTAGTGTGGAAGATTAGAGTTATAGATTAAGGATAAATCCGAGTCGACTGTCAGGAGACGTACCTCCGCAGGTTCGGCAACATGCTTGACAAGAAGCTTTTCTGCCGCCTCTGCAAATCTCTTCTCCACTGTGTCCTTTGGGGCAACGTTCCAAATCTAATCAAGGGCCCACTTAAAATAAAATATTGCAAGACTTGAATGGCTACGAGCCTCTGTGTTAACCTGAGAGTGCATGAGCATGGGGAAGGCATTGTAGCTAGCTGGTAAGATACGCACAATTCCTGGACAGATGACGTTGACGCGGATAGGTGCAAGGTCGACAGCAAGGCCACGGGTTAGGCTGTCGACGGCACCGACAACGCCAGACACTATGGACCATGTCTTGAACGGTTTCACAACGGCAGATCCTTTGAACGGTCCATCAGCTCCAAACATCAAAGCAAATGAAAGCGCATTAAACATGCGGACCGATAGTTAGTGTGAGTGAACCTCCTATGCGAAACTTGGCATTCTGGGCGACAACAACCGGGCCCCAAAACCGCACGTCGAACGCGTCTGAGTGGATTGCATTTCGTCAGTCTCTCCATGTTCATCCAGATACCAACGCATACACACCCTGCAAAGCTTCCACGTCTACATTAGGGAAATCCAGCTTCCGAATCAAACCGTCACCGCTTGTCCACACAATATGATCCATCTCCCCGACACGCTCGACAAACGCTTTCAACGCTGCATGGTCTGTCGCATCGACGACTTCACCCTGTACCTTTCCGGCACCAGGACCAAGTGTGGAGATATGAGCCTCCAAGCGCCGTACAGCACCGCTCACGCGGGACGCATTGGAGGAAGCTATGATAACATGGCTTGCGCCGGATGTGAGTGAGGCTTCAGCAACGCTGTATCCAATTCCAGAGGACCCTCCAAAAACGAGAATGGTTTTGGTAGCAAGGGTTGCCATTATGTAAACACTACTAGTAGAGGCAATGAAAACGACGCGGGATGACCATCTCGTGTGCTTGCGCTTTATAAGTTGTAAAGATGAGTGTGACCGATGTGACTCTAACGCCTTCTGTAGATGGTCCAAGAGGACACGAGGATTTAAACACCGGACATAAGGCCGAGCCGCCGAGGGGTGGGAGGGATCAGGACAAAATGTGAAAAATTACATGACACAGAGAGGGAAATAGCACATAAGAAGCCAAAAATCATGAATATAGTGTTATAGTAGCTACACTATGTACATATGGAAAGGGGGGAAGTACTGGCTTTATGCCCACTTCCTGGCTTCATGCCCACTACCTGGCTAGCTTAGTTCCTGCCCATTACCTGGCTTCACGCCTATGACTCGGACCCGGCGCTTTTCCGCCCACTACCCCACAGTGCACACATATGTAGCCGCCTATCTTAGGTTGGGGGTTACGTGGGTCGGCGGCTGGGTGAGCGGCGAGCCCGTCTTCCCGCGTACGACCTGAGCTAGCACTCAGTCACCTCAGAGGCTCAGCGCTCAGGTCGTGATAGGTCTATCAGGACTGTTGCTAATAAAGTGGTAAACACGTGAGTGTGGTCGTGCGTAAGGATGGCGTTTGAATCGTATCTCGGCTCGCGGCCAATATGCTAAATTCCAAATTGCACAGGGGCAAGGGAATGTACGCCACCTTGAGGCGCACTGCGGTGGCTTCGGGCTTTTGGCGTCACGGTCTTCTTCTTGTCCTGTCTTGGAGTCCGCCAGACTAAGATAACCGAGGGAGTCTAAGGGGGAGATAGCTTGAGTGGTTGCCTAGCTGCAGACTTCCAGGCGTTACGATTACAGTCATTATTGTAATGGAAGACTGAAAAAAGGGTTGGAACCGTTGGAGCGAGGGAGTTCGAAGTCTGGGAGTGGCTGTGTGCTTCTTGCTTCTTTGTTTATTGGATGTGGGTTTCGTCGAGCAGGATCATCAGGTTGGGTGTGTAACCCCTTCCAGAGCATGCACAGGGTTGACGCTGGCACGCCGGTGATCCATGCGAATAATATTGACGCGAAAACGGACATATTGTTTGCGCTGCCAATCCACGTCGCTTCGAGCAGCTTGAGCTTGGAGACGGCGCGACGCCGACGCCGCCATGGCTGATCCTGCCTTCGTGAGTGGGGATGTGGAGACGTGCTGGTGACTAAAAGCAATTGAGGCAACTGCAGGCAAAGGGGGAGCTTGGGGTGAGAAGCGTGGCGTGCGGGAGTGGGCCGCCGGGGAGTTGCGAGACGGGTGGATCCTGGTGGAACCCCACATATGCTACTCCGATGGCACACCTCCGTCAACCTAATTACAATACTACATAGGACCATTAATACCAAAGACACAAAGGACCTAAGAGGCTGTGAGCCCTGGAATTTCTGAGGGGCTTCCTCAAATTATGAGGTAGCTCCCAGCAGCTACCTCTAGAACTTCCAAAAACATGTATTTTAGCTTCCATATGTCTGTATACTCCTTCCATACAAGACAGAGCTACCACATATCATGGTGAAAGCTCCCATTGTAACAAGGTAGCTACCTCAATAACTTGCCTGGAACCTCCTTCTGGCCTTACAGTTTCCAGGTACTAATATATCTTCCAGTACTTTCTGCCTGGTAGCTACCTTCATCTCTCTGGAGCCTCCATCCATCCCCCCATACACTTACCACTTCCATTACCAATTTCCATCCATCCATTATGGTAGCTCCCACCCCACTTCTCTAGAATTTCCATAGAATTGAATAGCTACCATTCACAGCAAAACCTTCCAGCTGTTTAAATAGGTACCTCCCACTCAAATGGAAGCTCCCTGCAAAATCACAGCTTCCATTATAGCATATAGCTACCACATTTTCACATACAGCTTCCCTCAAAGCAGTTGCAATTTTTTGTATCAGTACTTGCATGGCCTCTTGTATTCTGAGGTGGTTTATGCAATTTTATTTCAAATATTCGTGTTGCTGGTGTCATCAGTATCATCATCCAAAGCCTGTTATGTATTCATGCATGTACTATCCATTCTAGCATATGTAAACATAATAACAAAACTCTACTTTACCTATGACATCATTCTATTCTTGACATTGTACATTTGAATCTAGTCTTCAATGTTCATCAGCTCCAATGGGAACCATTCTCCTTGCAGCACATATGTGTTTTGAACTTTCCATTCTCTACAATCTCCACTATTTGTCCCTGCAGTCTTGTATAAGGGAGAGCTGCTGTTAACAAACAGCTCAGACCCTGAATCTCCCAGTGCTCCTAGTCAATACTCAAGACAACACTGCAACATGATCTGAACCTAGACAAATGAACTCAGAACAATTCCCCTCGATTACAGACAGATCTCATATATATATATATATATATCACATTCAAAATTGTACATCACATAGTTCTGAGCCCTGTTTCACTAAATGTTCCATTCCACAACTCCTACCTCCTATGATTTTAGATATATATGGACTATGTTTTTGTATCTTAGTACCATCAAATTCACCTCTCATGCTTTACAGTCAATTGCACGAACAAATGAACAAATGAACCATTTGAATGAACCTCTCGAGCGAACTTGGAGCTCTAATCCTCTGAGCTCCAAAGTCTTTTACTTCTCTTTTTCATAACAGCTGCAGCCCCTTGCTTGCTCTTACTCACAATGTTCTCGTTGAATGGGGTGACAGTCATGGCAACTTGACTGCTTGCAGCTGTGTCATAATGCAAACTGGAGCCACAGTTTCCTTTTCCAGAGGATTTGTTGTCTCCATGAGCTTCCATATAAGGTTCTGATGAACCAATGCCAGCTGTAGAGTTTCTCCACTGAATGTGGGGAAGTGAGGGGGAAGGGGGTAGGCTGGGGAGTGGTGATATTCTAAGGTTGGTTGACATTTGTGCATTTAAGTCTCCAGTTTCTGCATCAACAACTTTGGCGGCTGGAGGAGATGACAGATACAAGGACTTACATTTCTTGCTTGACTTCTGCTTTGTTTTGGCTGTACATGGTTGATATTCAGGGTTGTCGCACACCCTGAACAACATCAAGCCACTCCCTGATGAGATCAAGACGATATTGCCTTTTTTGACATGCTCTTGCTCTTCTGGAAAAACATAATGGAGTCATCAATTTTGTCTACAATATGCAGTTGTAGATAGTTCACCTTCTGTCCATTGTACTATCTCTGCATCTGCTTTACAGAGAAGCTTGAGTTTCTCCACAGAGAGCTTGTTGAGATTGAATGGTATCAAACTTATTCCACTTGGCCACTTGAGCATGCACTTCTGTTCAATGTAGAGCCAGTTGCCCATGTGTGTCCTAGGCATGTGCTTATCACCTTCAGTATTGTCTGGAAAGAACATGTCATGGAAGAGTTCCTTTACTCTATGATGCATGTCATTGTGGTTCCTCCTGGTGGCCCACACTCTCTTTGTGATGATCTTGGTGCAGCTTGATGCTGATGTTGTGCATTCCAGTCAGCACACATCACAATATCGCAAACTCCATACACACCCAACTAAACCTTGGATTTCCCCAATGAGTGCTTTCCTAGCCACATCTTTGCTTGCAAGTATGGTGGCTATTTCTTTGCTGTCAGCAAACATTGTATTCACAGCCATCACATCAACATCACCATATCCAGGTTCATAGATGACACTGAAATCCTCAATGCCACATACGTTGTGGGCATATTGAGCCTAGTGAGCCATTCCATCAATGCAAACTCCAGAGTAGATACCAAACAAATACCTGCTCCTCCATTTCTGAATCTGGAGATGTTAGAGTTGACTGATCAACAAAAGTCCCATGATTTTGAGGAAAGCTTCCCTTTTGGCAGTTGGTTAAGTACAGGACATAATGTATAGATGATGGATTGTTATACATCCATATGAAAGGGTAGTAAACTTATAGAAAAAGTCAGCACACAAGTGATTCTCGCAGTGAGGGAGTTCAATGAGCAATGAAGTTATCCCCAGAGTTTATATGTGAAAAACATGTCTTGAACATGATATATATGGGAGACTGGAGCTTATTTCAACAAAAGGTAGCTATCAGTGTAAAAAGGAAACTATTTATTGGACATGGTATCTGTGAGCAAATATGGAGCTTATTTGGATAGGAGGTAGCTACCAGTGTGAAAAAAAATGGAAACTGTTTATTAGACATGGTAGCCATGATCAAATGTAGATACCTCCTTGAAAATGGGAGCTGAAGACTTGTGGTAGTTGAGGGCAACTGTGGTAGGTAGAGAGTGCAAATGGTAGGTATGCATGTAGCTCCAGGTAGCTACCTCAAACCTGATGGAGCCACCCCAGAGTTTCCAGGGCCCACAACCACTTAGGTCTATTCCATCTTTGATACAATTCCATCTAATAGGTATTGTAATTAGATTGACCATGGTGTTCTCAGTCAGCCAAGGTCTTATTCAGAAAGGCTTGTCTTCTAACCTCACAAGCACCCGGCTTTGGAACATTATAACAAGGCATTCATGATTTTGCTACTCGCTATTTCCGCTGGGCTATAGACTACGAGAATCCAAGACAATGTGTTAACTCATGAGATGACTATCGGGACCAATCTTGAAAGCTTGGTTTCAAACAGTACAACTTCTATTCTTTTCTATCTTCAAGCTCCGAGGACAAAGCCACCGTCAACTTCAATACGTTGACCTGTAATGTACGCGCACCTATGGTGCAGGTTAACATAGGTATCTTTTTAACTCTCTTGGGCCATGAAACTCACTTCATTACAAAGAGGTATGCTTCTGCGATCTGTGAGTGTGGAAGATTAGAGTTACGGATTAAGGATAAATCCGAGTCGACCGTCAGGAGACGCACCTCCGCAGGTTCGGCAACATGCCTGACAAGAAGCTTTTCTGCCGCCTCCGCAAACATCTTCTCCAATGTGTCCTTTGGGACATCTTTCCAAAGCTAATCAAGGGCTCACTTAAAATAAAATATTGCAAAGCATGAATGGCTACGAGCCTCTGTTTTAACCTGAGGCCGCATAAGCATGGGGGAGGCATTGTAGCTAGCTAGTAGGATACGTACAAATCCTGGACAGATGACATTGACGCGAATAGGTGCAAGGTCGACAGCAAGGCCACGAGTCAGGCTGTCGACGGCACCGAGAACGCCCGACACTATGGACCATGTCTTGCGCGGTTTCACAAGGGCAGAGCCTGCGAACAGTCCATCAGCTCCAAACATCAAAGCAAATGAAAGCGCATTAAACATGCGGACCGATAGTTAATGTGAGTGAACCTCCTATGCGAAACTTGGCATTCTGGGCGACAACAACCGGGCCCCAAAACCGCACGTCGAATGCACCTGAGTGGGTTGCATTTTGTCAGTCTTTCCATGACCATGCAGATACCAACGCAAACGCACCCTGCAAAGCTTCCACGTCTACATCAGGGAAACCCAGCTTTAAACCGTCACCGCTTGTCCACACAATATGATCCATCTCCCCAACACGCTCGACGAACGCTTTCAACGCTGCATGGTCTGTCGCATCGACGACTTCACCCTGTACCTTTCCGGCACCAGGACCAAGCGTGGAGATATGAGCCTCTAAGCGCTGTACAGCATTGCTCACGCGGGATGCATCGGAGGAGGCTATGATAACATGGCTTGCGCCGGATGTTAGTGAGGCTTCAGCGACGCTGTATCCAATTCCGGAGGACCCCCCAAAAACGAGAATGGTTTTGGTAGCAAGGGTTGCCATTGAAAACGACGCGGGATGACCATCTCGTGTGCTTGCTTTATAAGTTGTAAAGATGGGTGTGACCGATGTGACTCTAACGCTTAGCTGTTTCACTACTTTCTTCCCAGGCTGTTTATATTTAACTTCGAAGAATGTCCCGAAAGGCAAACTCAGACTTGGAGATCTGCGCCGCGTCGGAGTGCAAATTTTGCAAACGACCCTCCGTGTCGACCATCTCGTTGATCGCTGGTGTTGGATTCTAGCCTACGCCATTCCTAGGTATTTCAGCCATTACATAAGGTGGGCATTCTCAATATTGACGCCCCTATTTCTAGGCTTCCGATGGTCCTAATGGCATTTGAAGCAATCACCTCTTCATGGGCACCCCGGCGACATGTCCGCCCGTAAGGATCAGTTCACGTTTATCTGCAATCTTGTAATCATTCGAAAGTTTCTTCGAGGATCCCCATTTGTCCGAGAGACTGGCAGTTGCATACGTGAACGTCGTTCAGAAAGAGGGCATCGCGACATGCATCAGAGATGTTGTATGGGTTCTCTACCGTTTCTGAGTGGGTCTTTTTACCAAAGGTTACGTTCAGAAGAACGACGGAAATGTTGTCGAGAGTATTGATAGTGAGCGAGCTTTGCAGGTATACTTGATGCCTTTCATGCTGGCACAGAAGGTTGCACGACCGTGGACATATATGACTAGGTAAGCGCTGTTCTGTGCTTCATGTCTATTTATGTCAACAGTACAGGATAATCGCCTTCCTACTAACATCCGAAATTACTCAAAGGAATTTTGGGAGGTGAAGGGGCTCTGATGCTTTGATCATGAGCGGCTAGTGGGTTGCCCGATAACGCTTTCGGGATGTCAAGCGTTATTTAATAACTGGAACTTGTGCTGGGTTCGGCGTGTATGGGGTCGCGGAGTCGATCGACACAGGAACAGACCTTGAAATCCACGGAACGGACAAATGGCGCGCGCTAGAACACCATCCGCATTGTTACTCCCTTAAGCTCCTATTTCGCACCATTAAAGACCGTGCCATGAAATTTCTCGAGCTCGTGCAGAAGTGTGCCAAGATTGCACTTGAGGCTCGTGACATCATAACTCATAAATACATGCACTAATCTACAAGTACAGAATTTGGATAGGATTGGCAAAGAATGCACAAACGACAGCCTCAAGGACATCGCGCTAATGCGTGAAGTCGCTTCGTAGTCTATTGTCCCCTTTCAAAATGAAAATAGTATATTCCCTTTCCAGGCCAGTAAATTGAGCAAGGTTGCTATCCTGGAACCCAATGCCAAAGCGCGCGTCATCCGTGGCGGCGGTTCAGCTGCTCTCAAACCCTCCTTCGTCAATACACCTTACGAATGAAATGTAAATGTCCTTGCCAAGGTGTCCAAGTTCTATATAATGAAGCCGCAAACGGTACGCTCTCATTGACCAATTCCTACACAAACATATCCCATGCACCCAACCTGTCCCATCCCTCAACTACGAGCTCGTTACCGAACCCGGCGAATCAGGTTGGACATTGACCTACCACAGCATGGCCGACGACGATAACACCATTCTTCTGGAGCCCTTGGGAACTGAGATGTTGATGAGACGCGTATACTCCTCATTGACCCGTCTTTCCTCCCGGGCTCGGCACAAATTTTGCCCTGCGCCTGCGTGGCAAACTTCGCCCACGTGCCAAGAGAGTGAAGCAGTTCGAGTTCGGGTTGACAGTGGCGGGACGTGGGAAGCTATTCGTTAAGGAGAAGCTCGTCATTGATAATTGCACAAGGACGACCGCGCGTTCTTTGGGATGGGGACGCTGGAAGTGACGGGCGTTGTATGCATTAAAGAAGGCAAGAGCGCCGACATATGTTTGGAGTTCTCGAATGTATTAGGCCCTGAGAAAGGTAACCCTGGTGGACGGCTTGCGTTTGGGTGCACGGGATGTGTCTGATGCGAACGAAGAGATGCAGACGGCGGAGGAATACGCGATGTAGCGATGATTGTAATGCTCTGAGGATCTGAAGGGTATGATCTGACGGACTTAGAGCTCCCGTGGAAGGCGAATGCGTTGGTTTCGAGAGTTGCGAGGGTGAATTCAAGGACGACGGTGGTGATTACACAATCGGTGGGTGATTTTTAATTTTCCCTATGCTTCAAGTTATTAATAACGTTTTGTAGGGCTCTGCAATCACAATGCCGTAGATTGACTGTATGCTTGCCTTGGTGCACTCATGGTATCTTGACAACGCGACAGGTGACGCCATTGACGATATGCTCTTTGGAAAAATTAACTCATCGGCTAAGTTTTCCCTAATGTTCCTGCGTCGTCTCCAAGACACCTTCGTAGAAACTATGGGTCCGAGAATGGCACAACTATAGTATATTCACTCAACGTCACTGTTCGTTTGCCGGTTCTATATGGCGAAGATCTCTTCGTGGCGAGCACTTATCCCACATTTCCCTCCGTTCTTTCATGCTTATTTCAAGTGTAGGGTTACAAACACTACATCCATCACATGATCTCAACATATTCCCCTTCGGGTCAGCATTTTAGTCCACGTCTAATCAACGCACATGCTAATGCACGATTATGATCGGACTATCTTACACGTCATTTCTACTGTTCAACTTCTTCCTCTCCGGACCCACAGGCGTCGGCGCCTCCTTCACCTTCACGATCGAAGTCGAAGTCGCCAACACACTAGCAGGGTCTGTCACAGGATCATAGGTCGTACAATTGTACACATCATTCTCCAGAACCTCCGAACTCACGCACTCGCCGCGCTCACTGAAGGCGCGATGGTACGCCTCGATCCAGGCCAGAACAAGATAGTCGAATCCGTGCTGGACAAATAAGCCGTGTCATATTGGGAGAGGAGGATTCAATGCTGATTGGCGGAGACGTGAGTGTATGTGGGTACATCGAGTGAAGATGTAAAGACGCGAGCGGCAGTGCTTGTAGTTCATAAAGATTATAAATAGTCCTGACTTTGAATGTCGCACGTGAGACACTCTTATACATCTCTTTATATCGTTAAAAAAAGGGGGAATAATTATGGTTCGCAGTAAAAACATCCAGCAAGAGAATTGGATATCCAAATGCTTGGGGTACTGGGGTTTTAGATTGACCGGGCTCACTCGAATAGAAGACTGATATGGTGCTACAGGCCACTTCAAGATAAGAGCGTTTATGTAATATCGTTGCAAACTCGAAATGCTGTGAAATACCGTATGCAAATGGACACCGATCTCATGAAAAGAGACGGAAGGATGTTTTTCCGCCCATGCGTAAGACTACCCCCCATACGCTGGGATTTTATTACATAAAAGGTTTCGACAGGAACTGGAATCCATAACTACAACCGCTTATGTAAAATCCGCGTGAGCCAACAGACATCTGGTCTGAAAATAACACCGTTACCAATGCATCTGCACCGGTATTTGCTTTTCATGGTCCGGATCTGCTTGATAGATTACCCTCGGGATATGGTTTCCCATGGCGGTTGAAACTTGCGCGAGCTTCTGAAGATCTGCCATTCGTATCGTGAGCATGGATCGCTGCTGTGTTTGATCGTTACTGGAATAAACTCGGAAGTACCTATTCTATTCAATGCTTTATATATGTAGTTAACGTGTAAAGCAAAGATTAAGTTTGTCCTTTGCTCTGGATACTATTTGCCGTTACGGTTTCGAACTTGGCACGACAGAGACTGGGTTTCGATAGGAGGGGGATTTATGAGAGGATTGGCCCGCCCCTTTTTTGGACCCTACCGGTCAATGAGGAGCCTATCTCATCCTTGTCCTACCGAAAGCAACGGACCTATATCATGACGGCGCGATGCACAGTAATCACCCTAGCGAAACACAAGTTCGTCACGATATAGGCTTCGTTCATGCCACTGGCTCACCATAAAACACATTCCCTTATTCTCCGTCTTGGTGTTTGCATGGATTTTCAGAATTGTGTCATCTCTAACGACGAAAAGGGCATAGAGCTGTCAGTAACTGTCGCCCTTCATACTACACTTACTACAGAGAATTCGTTCTAGCGATCTCGCGGTTGCTGCCTACATCTCTTCCCTAGGTAAACACGGCGAATACTATGTTAATTATATTTCATCCAGTTAGCTGATTAAATCATCAGCTCTCTTCGTCTATGATCATTTATTGGTTTTCCCCCGCGAAATTGAATTGATATGGCGCGGCCCTTACCATTACACTTCAGTCCTCTACTTGATTACCCGGTACCTTCCTTTAGGGGAGCTTATCTACTACCTTGTCGCCATGCCAGTGCAGGATCCGGCGCCATAGGTAAGTTCACATGTACTACTTTGGCTACCTCCGAATTCATAGTTTGCAACTAGTGTGTAAAGTTTGTATAGTTTATTTCCGTTATTTGACTGGTCAAATAGCTGTGAGCTTGTGCTTCATATAGTTGATGCAATGGGGGTACTTGCGTTCACAACTACAACATGTGAGTCTCTGTTGAGTATCCAGATGTCCTGTTAGTTAACATACTAGGCCGGTAGGGGTGATGGTAGCGCAGACTTACGCCATGTACGATCGAAACCGAGTGATGTTAGCACTCATGGGTGCTTTAGGCCTAGCTATACTCGTACTTGACTCTGTGAGTCCTGAGCTTATCTCCGTTGAAATTGCTTTAGGATTGTGAACAAAAGCCCACAGTTTCAAGCCGCCAAGGACACATGCAACCTTGAATTGCTAAATGATATACCTTTGTGAGTTCCGCCCTTCCCTGCATTTCTTGGCTACCTTGACACGTTATTTCAGGCGTGAGTGCTGTCCCAAAAAATGTAGTCGTGATAATGATACGATTCCCAGGAACGATTTTTCTTCTCGTCGCATTAACGTTATTTTCGAGTGCTGTCATGACTTTTACAATGTATAAGATACTTGGCATAATTAGGCGGCATCGGCGAGCTCTTGGGGGCATTCAGGATTCGAGTCTTACAAGTGTGATTTTCCTTGAAAGTGAGCGCATGTCTCTGGCGTCTACACCATATGTTCCTTATCGGAGTATTATTGGCAGGTCTTTGCATGATGTGTGTATGTCCCAATAGTGAGAAACCGGGAAGCCAAACTCATATCAGAGGCAGTGGTGTTTCTTTGCTACGAGTCGTTGGTATGCTCGCCTATGTGGTGAGCCTACGGTCTTCATTTCGGGACGTCCATAAGCTGATATCGTATCTAAGCTTGGGCCAGTGAGTTCCTCCCATTGTCAACGATTAGCGATCCCAACTTAGACTCGTCAAGAATACTTTGGACCTGGTTGTCAATCCTTTCTCCTTGCCGTTAGTCCAACATAGCGTATTCAACCATTTCATCCCTGACGAACACTTAATCCAGAGTCTCAGCCATCTTCGTATCTCGCTTTCTCCTCAACCTGCGTGATGTGAAACACCCAACGAACCTCGCCGACACCGGACTGTGCCCGGACTCTTCATCGGATGATTTATGCATCCGTCCCGTGTTTACCTCCTTTCCGCCAACTATGAGTTTCCAGGGCATGGAACCGCCAGGGGTCGCCCACGTGTAGAGGTCATGAGCAAACCGGAGCCCCGAAGCCATCCCGGAACGGCAGCCATATACTTAGTTCGTTGCACAGACTTCATATTTTTTTTTCGTCAACTAGAACGTTACATAATGTCACGATGAGGAAACCCTAGGGCTATGCATGTGTTCCTAGTTCTTATGAGAATGAATACATATACGCTCAGAATAACTCTGCGTTTACCGGCATGCGGACTTTAGATCTCTCAGCGAGATCTCCGACTTTCAACCTAAGCTTTTGTCGAGGGAAGAAGTTGTGTTGCCTCGTCACACGCCCGGTGTCTATGTTTGCTAACAAACTAACCTTGAAAGTTTAATCATCCAACATACGGATACTACATAATAAACTATTTCAAAATACAAAAAATGGTACGCGACTGATGTATATTTGTTCTAAATTTGACCTTGAAGTTGGAACATATATTAGTTGATCGCTAGATGCACACCATTCATTTCTTCAAAGCCTTAAATACCCAGCTCAAAGTCGACAGGCATCCGTTGCGCCCAATTCCCTCCTTCCAGACTCCTCAGCCCACCAACCACTCACCATCCTCAGGTAGAGGAACCCGCGGCTGAGTAATGACGGCGGTCATGGCGGCCCTAGGTGAATCCTCATATGCGCTTCAAACGTAAATTTATCATCTGTATCTTTCTCCGCCAAGCCTTGATTGTTTCAATTTTTATTCTTCCCTAGAGATGTCAATCTCGCCGCGTTCGTAGCTGCTCTAAGTCAGGCATCGTTCTTACATCGCAACATTTTATTGACTTGTTTTTAATTAGCCATTTTCTGTTACGATTATTTGCTCGGAATTTCACGTGAAGTTGAATTAATGTGGCAAGGAAGATTCCATTACGCAACTGTTCTGTACTTCATCACACGCTATTTCCCTATTGCGTATCTCACGTACAATGTTGCGGGAGTCCGCGCTGACGCCCATCAGTCTTAGGTATGTAAGCCTCCTTATGCCAAGAACTCCAAGGGCTGATCAATTGCAGTATGAATACTTTATCGTATAAATCCTTGCGAGTCTTCTGAACTCATCTGGGCAGTTGCCTGATGCTTTTGCATATGGTGGACGTGCTTTATAATCTGGCCCTGACCACTACCACAGGTTATTGTCAACCACCGTCGGAGCCGCTGTACTACTGATCCCATGAATCTCAGTCGTTCTGGTCCTACAAACCTATGCAATGTACAACAAGAACATGATCGTCCTCGCGGTCCTCAGTACACTGGGTATAGGGACAATTATACTTGATTGCGTGAGTGATTGCTGACGCAGTGTCATGACAACTTATTCTTTTCGAGACGAAAGTTCGAAGCCGCCCATGACTCATGCACACTCGATTCACCTAATGGCTCACCTACCGAGTTGGTTTTCTATATTATAGATGCTTTTACCTCCTAAATTTGATACCCTTATAGACGTCAGCATCTTGTCGTATCATCTCTCAAACCATATGTAACACAATCTCAACAGGACAAATTTTTCTCCTTGCGACATTGACAGCTTTTTCAAGTATCGTCGTAAGTCTGACAATGTACAAGTTTTTTGGTATTATTCGGCAGAAAAAACGGCTTGAGGCATCCCTCTCCAATGACAGTTTGATGGGCATCATATTCTCAGAATGCAAGCATTCTTTACATTGCTGCTTTGCATATATTATTGATATATGATCTCAGGTCTTTGTCTGATGTGCGTCAGTTGAGTTATGAAAGAGTCTGACGCTTATAATTCACGAACAGCGGTGTCTCCGGAATGCGGCTATTCAATATTTTATTGTACGGGGTAAGTCCTTTCAAGTCTATGCGTGCATATAGAGCCCTTCTTCATGCCATTGTGCTCATTAATTATGAAGCTCGCGCCGGTACGAGAATACGATTTTTCGCTAATCATGTTAAGCATCAACTGCACCATCAGGACACATTCAATTTCGTGGTGAACCCCTTCGTCCTACCGTACGTACTCTATTCTATCTCCTTACCCTATTACCCCATTTCACATACAGTATTGCCAGCATCACAGCTGTATTTATATCACACTTTCTTCTCAACCTGCGCGCAGTCAACCGGGCGCCTATGCAGACGGTCACTTCTTCCCTGTTATTAACCTCAGTCTCAATACAGAACCATACGCCCATAGACGCTTGGGGTGGTGAGACGGGCGATGGAATACAAGAGGTTAATATATATCGACGATGGGGTGTGAGGGCATGAGAGAGTAAGTTGTTCTCGATACGTCGAACTTGAAGGGGAAGGGTGTATTGGATTCATTGAGCGGTTCCCGCAGGCATGTGATACGTGTCAGTGTAATGTGTCTCTGCACTGTGTCTCACAATCGTTCTCGGAGTCACCTCCTACTGGCGATCTTGCGGTGTTATCCCAGGGAAATTCCATGATGTAGCAACACCGTCCGGTATGACTAAGCACGGGTGGAAGGAGTTGAAGTCATCATATGTAGCATAGAGGGGATGGGGAGTAACGATGATAACTCCTGATCGATGATCGCAAACGTTTTCAAAAGCAACTAGATGCGTCGGACTAGATGAGCCAGGACGCATCTGCCTAACTGTCTTGTAACTTGAAACCCTGAAGTAATGTCGTTTTCATCATTCCCGTCCTAAAATGTATCACTCGCATCAGGTTTAAGTCCCAACCTCCTACCGCAACTTAAGAATCGCTCATAGGTCCTGGAACAAGAAGCACACCATGTCCCATCCGTGCACTACTTCTTCGCATTCCTCTTTTCTACACTCCGCTCACTCCTTACCCTCCCCTTCGACGCCCCCTTCAGTTTCGCCTTGCCTTTATCAGCCCTCGGCCGCTCCCTCTCCCTCTCCTTCACCGTCCTTGCCCTCTCCACGCCTCCTTTCATCCTTTTCTTCGCCAGCCTTCGTTTGACCCGTTCTACATCCGCCGCTTTCGCTACCTTCCGGTCGTCCTTTGACAAGCCTGCTAATTTGGCGCCGAGCAGAGGGTCGCCTTTAGGCATCACGATGGGAGTGGAGATGGCGCGGGCACCATCCTTGGCTCCAGCAATCTTGGGAGGCTTGGGCTTGGACTTAAGAGAAGCAGAAGTTGCGGTAGAGCCTCCAACTTTGCAGCGTTGCACACGCAAGGTCCGTTTTGCGAATTTAAGCTTGGCAGGCTCGAGTCCCATAATCTCGTCTACGCAATCACGGTCCTGTATACAGGAGATATATTAGAAAAAGCGTGTGGAGAAAGTGGACGTACGATGAAGCGGACGTATGCGAAGCCCTTGCCGAGCTGCGTATCACGGTCGCGCACGATACGCACACTGCGCACCCACGTCCGACGTTTCTCCACCCCGATCCCCACCTTGCCTTCGTCCTCGCTCTCTACGGCATCCTCGCCTGGAGGTCCGCGCTCTTGCCCAATCGCACCTTCAAACCACACGCGCAACTCCTCCTCCTTCGCCGCGAAGTCAAGATTGCCTACGAAGAGCGTCGCGCGTGGGTCGCCCTGCATCGCCTTAGCAACATCATCCTCCGTACCAACCCCTATCCGCCACTGCCCCACTCGATCCACGCGCATCGTTCGCTCCTGGAATACCGTCCCATCACCCCGTTCCACAGCAAGCCGCGCAGCCTCAAACGGGTGCAGAATCGAGGAATCGTGAGTGGTGCTAGTCACAGCGTCGGGGTCTGTGTATGCAAATACAACGTACGCGTTGACAGAGTCGACTTCATGATGAAACTCGCCCTTGATGAAAGCTACACGTTTCCTCTCCGCGGGACTAAGATACGCAGGTTTCTTTGCCGACTGCTCCTCTCGATCCGACATCTCGTCTTCGTTTCGCCCACGCTTGCTCTTGCCCTTGCCCATACTCGTTTCAGTAGATTCCCGCCACTCGGCCGCGCGCTCTTGCTGCCGCTGCTGTTTTGTTGAGAGTGTTTCGCTCTTTTTATGTTGGGATGGCTTGCCGTCTTCGGCAGGAAGTGTAGATGTAGCCGCTGAAAATGCGACAGAACGGAAGCGGACAGAATCAATTTTGGAGCCGGGGACGAGGGTAAAGAAGTGGCGTTTTAAATTCTTCTGGGAGGACTGTAGAGCATGTAGAGTATAATTGAAGAGAAAAAACGGCGGGGAAAATGGAAGGTTGGTTTACCTTGGACTTTGCGACAGCAATGGGGATGTTGCCAACGAAAATGGTGCGTGCGTCTTTTTGTGCAGGTGTCTCGTCTGGTGGAACATATTTAGCTTTCTTGAGGACCTTCTGGCGCACATTTTTGCTACATCTTTGAGTTTCGTGCGCTGGTGGTGGTGCGTCTTCGTTGTCGTCCTCTTCCGGTTCAGATGATTGTGCTTCAGTGTCATCTTTCTTGGCAGAAGGTATAGGGTTCCTCGTTGTGCGCCGGGAGAGGTAGTCATCTTCCAATCGTGCGTCATCTTCATCATTCTCCTCAAGGCTACTCGTCTCTTCCTCAGCGACGATTTTAATTTCTTGCTGTTTGCGAGACTTAGCTATAGTATTCTTCTGAATGGTCGGTCTTCGGGTCAGAATAGGTCCACGCTGTGCTAGCTCATCGTTTTTATTATCGTTGTTGATTGAAGAACGTCCGGCAACGACCTCAGCGTCTGTGACGGTCCTCTTTTCTGTAAACGGTTTGACTCGTTTCGCTAGGATGCCCCATTGAACTGCTGGCCGCTTCCCAGGCCATATAGATTCTTTGGATGGGTTTACGGTGGGTTCAGACATGGGTGTCTTCCCAGAGGCAACAGATACCGGCCGCTGAATGGTGGGGTCAAGAAAAAGGGTAAAAATGGAACAATACTCACATTGGCACGGAAGATAGCGTCGAGTTCATGATCCATAGCAGCGAGGTCAACACTGCTATTATTGCTATTTTGCTGATGACCAACGAGGCAAGACTCGGTGATGTTGAGAGCTGAACCAGAGGAAACGAAGCGTTGGTTTGCTCCGCTCAGCCGGCGCTCAATCCGTAGGATTATTATTTCTTCTGAATGTTTTCTCTATATAGGTATGCTCTCACACTTCTGTAATATTGAAAGGCTTATAATTTCCATTCTCGAAAATATTGCATGATCTCCCTTCATCTGCCAAGAAAGAAAGAAAGGAAAAGAAAAACAGCAAAAAGGAAAAGGAAAAAAAAAAAAAAACTCAATACTCTCAGACAGTCTCTTAATAAAATAAATACTTAAAGTTTATGTTTCTAAACTTTAGATATACCGTCGTTTAACCAACAGGACGACATGGCCTTGAAATATGCGGCTAAGTGATTACTAATACTTCCCACATCCTGGAACCCAAACCCTTACAAAAGTATGGATGTCTATCACCGACATTCTTATTGAGATATGAGGTATCTAGCGAGCTCTATTCCTATCGGAGTTTGCAGGCTCAGCTTAAGTAATAACGATTCCGTATATACACCTCTTTCCTCAGTCATTCATTCACACAACGCTGAGGTAGGCCCACTGTCTAAATAAGTTCTTTTATAGTTGATTACTTATTAGCTACCTTAGATTCCTTTTAGGTAGTGTTAATCACAGTCGTTTGTTCACACAATGCTGAGATTCCTTTTAGGTTATGGGCCCCGCGATGCATAACTATAAGGGCAACCTCCAGGGGAAGTGGAATATCACACTGAACACTGGCAGATGGGAATCCGAAAAAAAAAAGCCTAGGGTTCCCACTGCCAAGATAACTACCTAAAGGAGTACGCAAATAAACGCTGGGATGTACTATGATTACATAACGGGATTAGAATCCAATCCCATTATGTAACCGGGTGCTTATGCAAAGGAAAATGAAGAACGAATGCACTGTGTTTACATAATGGGATTGGAATGCAATCCCGTCATGTAATGCAAATGCTTATGTGAGTGAGAATGGAATGCCAAGTTACGTAATGGGATTGGAATCCAATCCCATTATGTAACCGAGCACTGAAGTAAGCGAACTTGAACAAAAAGAGAGGGGCAAGGGAGATAATGGGGGGAAGGGAGAAGTGGGGAAGAATAGATAGGAAGAAGAGATAATAGAGAAGTGTAGAACCATATGAAATGGGGTTCCCCTTACATCACCCCCCTTCTAGAGTGTGACGTCCCGACACACTGAGACCTACTGGAGGGACAGGTGTTTTTTGACAGAAGGTGTCGAAATCAGCAGCACGAATGCAACGAGGGGCACCTGGATGGAGGAGGTGGAAGTCGGCAATGAGGTCTGGGGCTGCTAAATCTGTCTCAGGAATCCACTCATCATGCTCATACCCATAACCCTTCCACCTGACCTTGTATTGGAGTTTCCCATGGCGGAATTGACTGTCCAAAACCTGTTCAACCTCATAATGCTCATCTTCCCCTACAAGGACTGGAGGAGGTGGGGGTTGAGCTTTCTGACCAGGAATGGGGTCTGGAGGGGCTGGGAGGAGCTTCACCACAGGGAAGACAGGGTGGAGGCGACTCATTGACTTGGGGAGTTGAAGATGGTAAGCATTGGAGCCGACCTTGTGTTCCACTAGGAAGGGGCCTAGGTTCCTATGTGACAATTTCTTAGAAGGGTGAGTAGTGCTAATGTCACTTGCATCTAGGAAGACTTTGTCACCAGGAACAAAGGTAGGGGCTGGCTCATGACGACGATTGTAGTATCGAGCCATATCCTCTTTTGCCTTTACAAGGGCGGCTCGGGCTTCGGATAGGGAATCAGCCATTCGTTGTTTGAACTCATTCACAGCTTCTCTCCTAGATGGCTGTTGGTGAGGTTCGAAGCCCATCTGTGGGTGGTGACCAGAGTCAAGCATGAAAGGAGTCTCCTTTGTGGATGAGTGGACATGGTTGTTGTACTGGAACTCTGAAAGGGGTAGGAGGTCATCCCAGTCGTCCTGTCGCTCATTCACAAATAGGTGGAGGTATTGCTCCAGCTCTTGGTTAACACGTTCTGTCTGTCCATTGGTCTGTGGGTGGTATGCAGTGGAGGCAGCCACCTCGATACCCAGAAGCCTGTATAGCTCATGAGTGAACTCACTGACAAACTGTGTACCTTGGTCTGAAACCACGCAGAGGGGTAGGCCATGGTGTCTCCAAACATGATCCCTAAAGAGATGAGAGGCTCCCAATGCTGTAATTGTGGTCAAGGTGGGGATGAAGTGAGAAAGTTTGGATAAGGAATCCACAACAACCATCACAGCATCATACCCATGCAACTCAGGGAGTTCAACAATGAAGTCGACACTGACTGTCTCCCAACACTGCTCAGGAACCTCCAGAGGGTGTAGTTCTCCGACAGGCAATTGACGCTGAGCCTTGGTGTGCAGACATAGGTCACACGCCTTTGTGTAGCTACCAATGTAGTGAGACATGTGGGGCCACCAATAGTTCCGAGAGACAAGTTCCAAGGTCTTCCAATGTCCAGCATGGCCAGCAATACAAGTGTCATGATGTTGGAGGACAATTTGACGTCATAAGTCATGCTGATCAGGGACATATATCTTTCCACATAACAGAAGTGTACCATCCCTCTCACTCCACTCTGATGACTTCACAGACTTCCCAGTAGTCTTGCAAAGTTCCTTAGCAGCACGTGCAACTGACTCCTCTAGCTCTCCCTCCTTGGTGCCATTATGAATGTCCCTCAGGAGGTCACGTTCTTCACCTGGAAACTCCAGTCCTTCCAGTGCACGGATGACAAAGAGTTCTGGTTGGAGAAGCACCAAATGATCATTGTCATTTGAGCCAGTGCCATGATCAGGTTGGTGTGAGAGTGCATCTGACTTCCCCATTGTCTTGCCAGGAAGATGGTACAGGTTGAAGTTGAACCAAGACAGATAACGAGACCAGCGGGCTTGGTGACGGTTGAGCTTTTTAGCCGTGTGGAAATATTCGATATTTTTGTGGTCTGTCCAGATCTTGACATGATGTCTCACCCCCTCAAGGAAGTGTCACCATTCTTCAAGGGCACGCATGATGGCGAGCATTTCCTTGTCATGGATCTCATAGTTGCGCTCAACCGGACTGAGACTCTTGGAGAAGAAGGCTATGGGGTGCCATTTGTTATTGACGTTGGACTGTTGGGAAAGAACAGCACTGGTTGCAAAATCAGAGCTATCTGCTTTGACACGATATGGGAGGTCATCATCTGGGAATGCAAGGATGGGTGCAGATGTTACCAATCTCTTTATAGTGTCGAAGGCAGCCTGCTGTTAAGGTTCCCACGTCCAAGGAGTGTCTTTGTGGAGCAGGTCGAACATCGGACGTGCATGGTGTGAGAATTTCTCAATAAATCGACGGTAGAAGTTGGCAAAACCAAGGAACAACTGCACCTCCTTCTTATTGTTAGGTGTTGGCCACTCAGTGACACCAGCAACCTTGACAGGATCCATTTCAGCTTCCCTATGAGAGATGATGAGACCTAGGTATTCAATCTTGGTCTTGTCAAAGTTGCACTTGTCAGGATGCAAATAAAGCTTGTGTTCTCTGAGACGCTGTACCACTTTCTGTACGACTTCATGGTGACTCTCTAGATCTTCTGAAAAGATCAGAATGTCATCCAGATAAATGCACACGACACCTTCCGCAATGAGGTCATGGAAGATGTCGTTCATCATAGTCTGGAAAGTGGCAGGGCTGTTAGTGAGGCCAAAGAACATCACTAAAGGTTCAAACAGTCCCCAATTTGTCCTGAATGCCGCTTTCCACTCATCACCCTCTTTGATTCTGACATTGTTAGAGCCCCAACAAACGTCAAGCTTAGTAAAGTAGTGGGCCCCTCGTAGGCTGTTGACAAGGTCAGAAATCAAGGGAAGAGGGTAGCGATTCTTGATTGTCATTGCATTCAGCACCCGATAGTCCTGGACAAACCGTAGGGCACCATCTTTCTTTTTAACAAAGAACACTGGTGAGGCCATTGGTGACTTTGACGGTTGGATGCGTCCTGTGCTCAAATTCTCCTCAAGGAATTTGTCCAACTCAGCCTGTTCTCCTGGAGAGAGGTGGTACACCTTGGGTGACACTCTGGGGTTGGCTCCGGGTTCTAATTCGATGGCATGATCCCATGGTTTGCGTCCTGGAAGCTTGTCAAACAACTCTTTTGCAAACACATCCTCGTAGTCAGACAGGTAGTCTGGAAGAGTGTCTGAAGGTTGGAAATTGTGCCAGGCAGCTTCTGCAAGGCGTTGGGATGTTGTTGACGAAGCATGAATGAACTCAGCTTGGGGAGGGAGCATAGCGACTAGAATGCAGTCACCCTCTTCTATAGCTTCATCAGATGTGCCTTCAGCCATTTCAGAATCACCCCCATACTGTTGACTCAGGAGGAGTTCTTCTTCGGCTGTTGATCCATCTGAATCATGCATGAGAATGGGGCAAGGACCAATATGGCAGGTGCATAGTCATAGGGCTCTCTGATGTGCTTCCTTGATGATGTTGCAACATGTATGGCACTGGGGAGGACACCGAGTCATCTGTACTTCTTGAGACTTCCAGTCAACTTCTGGGGTGTGGTCCCGAAGCCAGGTGTAGCCAAGGATCATATGTTGACGCCCTAGGTGGGTCACAGTGAACACAGCTCTCTCAGAATGGTCTTTGTACTGCAGAATTAGATCAACAACTTCAGTAATAAATCCAGATTCATTGGGTGAGCCATCAACATTGTACACAGGAATAGGACGAGAGAGTGGTTGTGCAGTGAGGTGGTTTTCCCTAACAAATCCTGAGTCAATAAACAAGCCAGTGGCACCAGAGTCAAGTAGAGCACGAACCGACTTGATCTCTGCTGTGTCTGTGGTTTAAACCTCAACTGGGAGAGAGAGGGAGTTTACAACATACTGTGCAGGAAGGTTTCGTTCCCATTTTTTACTATGGAAGTGAGTAAGAGGTTGGAAAGGAGTTAAGGGTTGTGTGTCTAGCATTTTGGTCTCTGTAGCTGAGGAATCAGATTCTGAATCTGTATATTCATCATTTACCTGATTATACAGCAGTGGAGTGAAATGATTGGAAATTGGCAGCAGGGGCACACTATTCACCTGCTGCACAACAAAAAATCCTCTTCCTCTTCCTGAGGTTCTGGACCATCCTCCTTGATAGGGCTTGCAGCTTTATGATCAGCAGATGACACCAAGTGGGCAATCCATTCCTCTTTCTCTTCTGCAGTCATGGTATGAACATCAAAGGCTTGAGGACATTCTCTAGAGAAGTGGCCTGGTTTTCCACACCTATGGCAGACAAGAGAACCAGATTGACGACGACGAGTGGCATCTACCTCCATTGCTACTGGCTGAACAGCTGTGGTGACAGCAGGTGGGGCTAGCTGAAGTTGTGGTGCCAAGTCTGATTGGTGAGGGGGGGGTGGGTTTCTGTGGTTAAGACCAGTAGAGACGATGGTGGGGTGGGCTGAAGTGTTTGTTGTACCATGGGAAGCACTTTGAAATGCTTCATTGGCAGCACGTGCCTGTGAAATTGTCCTAGCCACTGAAAACCATTCAGAAAGGTCATCGTCTGAGGGGCGTCCTTCAACCATATTTGCAATCCGACTCTGGACAGAGGGGTCTAGACTGTGATGAAATTTCATGACCAGGGAGGCTTGTTCCGTATACCCAGACTTCTCGACCAGTTCCTTGAATTCATTGACGTAATCATCAACCGTGCGATGATTTTGATAATATTGATGAGACTCAAGCTTGGTCCTGGCAGTAGTCTCTTCATGAGGAAGGAAGAATGTTGATTTGAATGCTTTTTCAAAAGAAGCCCAAGAAGGATGAGTAGGCCTGCCAGTTTTGGTTGCCATCTCAAAGATACGTGTGGCAAATGAAGAGGCACGACCAGATTTCATGAATGACAGGGCCCAGAGGACCTTGGCATGATCATTGGCAAATTGGGTTGGGCATAGGGCAAGGTAGAGCTTGCACGAGTTTAGGAAGGCTCATCCTTCCTCTCTGTCACCACTGAAGTCACCTGGAGTGGCAGGTGTTGCACGTTTGTGAGTGGTGGGAGGGGAGAGTGATGTGGTCATGAGGTTGGCAACATCATGGTTCAAGGTGTGTACTTGGACATCTGTTTGCCAGAGTTGTTGTGATAACAATTTCTTCTCCTCTCTTTCAATACGTAGGGCAGTCTCTAGGACAGCAACACGTTGGTGAAGCTCATTGTAAGCCACTTGGAAATCAAAGGAAATAGGGTCTTCAGAGATGGGTGTAGACATAGTGGAGATAGATGGAATATAGGGTGCTATGTAGGGAGTGTACCAGAGGGGTTCTGAACTGCTATGCACCTGAAGAAGTTGATTCAGAGACAATAGCAACAGCAGCCGGTCCAGTAAGTTGTGAGGCTTTTCTACTATAAGGGCAACCTCCAGGGGAAGTGGAATATCACACTGAACACTGGCAGATGGGAATCAATCCAAAGATATATAAGCTCACAGAAGACTACATCCAAGGATACACACCTGGCAGATGGGAATCCGAAGATATATAAGCTCACAGAAGACTACATACAAGGATACACACCTGGCCGATGGAAATCCGAAGAGATAATAGAGAAGTGTAGAACCATATGAAATGGGGTTCCCTTTACAATAACAACTGAGATGTACGCTGAAGATAGCATCACCGATCTCACTCAGTAGACTCTAGCGCACTAGCATAGCTTGCTCAAAAAATGCATAACTAGCGATTACGCATCCCTTTCGTACACTCGGACTCTTCAGTCTCATTCTCCGTTGTATCCCACTCACAGCACTCGCACATCATCATCACATGCCAGACAAATCCACAACATTGCCCATGTTTGAAAAACTCAAACACAGCAACTACCACTCATGGGTATTGTGTGCAAGTGGCAAGCTAAAGAAAGCAAAGGTTTGGCGAGTTGTAACTGGAGATGATCTAAAGCCAGTACTTCCTATGCCACCTGATCCAACAAATATGACATCTGCAGGCGTGACTACTCAGGCTCAATATACAATGGTGCAGAAACAACTTTGCGAGTGGGAGCTCAACGATGATGTCACCTCTGGCATCCTCAAGGAGCTCATAAGCTCAGACCAGGAGCACCATGTTGAGGACTACAAAAGTGCAAAGGATTTCTGGGACTAAGGCTGTCCACAAGTACCTGTGGGTTGATCGGTGGGAAAACTTGTGGGTAAGGATCCCATGGGTATTGGGTACCCAATGGGAAATACCCACACGGATCTGGGTATGGATTATGGGCTTCTGCCTAAAACCCACAGGTATTTGGGATCCGTGGCTTATGATTTCAGTGGGCGTAGATAGCTACATATTGACCTTAATTTCTAAAATTTATTTTATATTTTTATCTAATTTATTGGGGCCTCTACAGGCCCCAATAAATTAGATAAAAACACGAAATAAATTGTAAAAATTAGGGTTAATACATAGCTAGCTACGTCTTCTGAAAACAAATAATATATACCCATGGATCAACCCACGAGTAGCCCAAAACTCGTGGGTTCGGATCACCCGGATGCAATACCCATGTGGATCCAAGTATAGGGTTTGAAAATAAAAATACCCATGGATCCGAGTCCGGGTGATCCATGGGTAGACTCGTGGACAGCCCTATCTGGGACCGTCTTAAGACTGTGCACCAATCTGCCCACATCGGAATTGCTGCCTTCTATATGAAGGTTAGCATGATCAAACGTGAATTTGTGGAAGGTGAATCAATGCAGGAGCATATTGATTTCCTCCTTGGAGAGAACAAGAAGCTTGCCGCCTCCAAACAAGCATTTGATGATGAATTTATGGCACAATTGCTGCTCATGTCACTCCCTAGCCCAACACTCTGGGACACTGTCATCATAACCTTACTTCAGTCTACAAATAACACTAACAAACTCAACACACTTGATGTCTCTTCTCGACTCCTCCAGGAAGCCACTCATGTCAATGGACCCACAACATCATCGTCTGATGCGGCTCTTTATGCCAAAAACAAAGGACAATTCAAAGCATCCAAAAAGAAGAAGAAGACAAAACATTGCAGGTTTTGCCAAGGTGGTGGACATACTGAAGATGTTTGCCACAAGAAAGCTGCAGCAATGGAGAAAGAAAAAGAAAAAAGGCTTACCAAGGAGAAGGCAAATGCAGTGAAGACACCTGAAACTTCATCTGAAACTTCATCTGAGTCAGATGATACCGATGAACATGTCCATCTCACTAGACATACACTGACCTCTGCCAGCCCGAACCTATGTGACGATGACAACAATGAATATGTCAAAGTCTTCATGGACAATCACATTGTTGCAAATCTGGCCAAATCCTCCCTCGATGACGCCCTTCTTGATTCAGGTTGTTCACGGCATATGAGTCCTCGCTGTGATTGGTTTGAAGATGACACATTTGTCTTACTAAAAAAACCAATTAATGTGCATCTCAGGGATGACAGAATTATACAAGCCATTGGTAAAGGCACCTTGCAGTTTTTAGTAGAGGCCAATGGCAAGACCATCACGGGAAAATTTCCAGACACATTATTTGTACCAGAGCTTGCAACCACACTATTATCGGCATCTTGCATCACGAAAAGCAATCATATCATTGAAATTGATAATCCTGAATGCCGCATCATAAGCAAATCACTCAAGCTTGTTGTCGGTGAAGGTGTGATGACACGGAGTGGATTGTATAGGCTCAAAGGAAGTCCAGTTCTTTCCAAAGAACACGCAAGAATGGCTAAAACCTCACGGTCGGTTGATATCAATGTCCTCCATCAGAGACTTGGTCATCTACATTTTGATGGCATAAGAAGGCTAGTGCAAAAAAGACTGGTTGAAGGAGTGGATACAGTTGAAGGAAAACCAGAGTTCTGCGAAGCATGTGTAAAAGGAAAGCTACACCGTCTGCCATTCCCAAAATCAGGAAAGCGAGCAAAAAACAAACTGGACATTATTCACTCAGACATTTGTGGACCATTCCCAATCTCTCTTGGTAATAAACACTATTTTATTACCTTTATAGATGACTATTCGAGATACATTTCCGCTTACTTTTTACGCAAGAAGTCTGAAGCCCTTACTGCATTCAAGGAATTCAAACTTGCTGTGGAACTTGAGACTGGTCAAAGAATCAAACATGTTTGAACCGACAATGGGGGCGAATACATCAATGATGCTTTCTCACACTTCCTTAAAGAACATGGAATACTCTTGGAGACAACAATTCCAGATACTCCTGAACAGAATGGACTCAGTGAGCGCAACAATCGTACTATAGTCAAATGTACTCGATCCATGCTTCACGCCAGCACGTTATCCACTGGGTTCTGGGCTGAGGCCATCAGTACTGCAATTTACCTCATAAACCGCAGTCCTACTGCTGCCCTCCCTGACCAAACACCACACGAAGCATGGACAGGTCAAAGACTGTTGATTCAAAAACTATGACCCTTCAGCTGTCCAGCATATGTGCATATTCCAAGGAAGCACCAGAAGAAACTTGAAGCAAAATCCCAGCGATGCATCCTCCTTGGATATTGCATTGGGACACAGGCCTATCGTCTCTGGGATCCGATCAGACACTGTGCAATAAAGGCACGTGATGTCATCTTTGATGAACGTTTTGACCTCCCACAATGGCCAGCTCGAATAGAAAAGCTCAATTTTGAATGGCCTGTGGATGCAGGTGAGGTAGAGACTCCAGAAGCTGGAGATGTTGAGCATGAACCATCACCTGCTCCCCTCTAACCGAGTGAGATATCCAATCCCATTCCTGAATCCAAAATCACATCAGTACCTATTGTGAGACAATCACAAAAGTGTTGTACAGAGCTGGAACTTCTTGGCCCTGCAGAAGACCTACCACAATGACAAGGAAGACTGACTTGGAAAGTATGCAAAGCATTGCCAGATAGGATCGAAGATCCAGGTGGTGAAGAAGCTGTAGGCAATCTTATTTTCTCATTAGTCTCCTCTGCAGCAGCCACTGGTGCATTCGTTGAACCACAGACTATCCATGAGGCATGAACTGGTGGTGATTGGGAGCATTGGAAGCTGTCAATATGTTCTGAGGTAAAATCATTGGAGGATAACAGAACATGGATTGATGCAGTGTTACCACCTGGACGTAAACCAGTCGAGTCGAAGCTTGTGTTCAAAATCAAGCGAGGCTCAGATGGTACAGTTCAGCATTTCAAAACTCACCTTGTCGCAAAAGGATATTCTCAGGTACCTGGCCTAGACTTTGATGAGACATATGCACCTGTGGTCAAGCTCACTTCAATCCGTGTCCTGCTTGCTCTTGCACTCAAAGAGGAACTCCTTCACATTCACCAGTTGGATGTAGAAACAGCCTTCCTAAATGATCCATTAGAGGAAGAAATCTACATCTGATTACCAGATGGTGTAGAACATGCTGGGAAAGTCAAACACCTCATGCGTGCCATATATGGCCTGAAACAGGCCAGCCGAGTCTGGAATGACCTGCTGGATAACAAGCTCCACATGCACTCATATGAGTGTTGCCATGCAGATTATTGCATATACGTCTTCCGAGAGGGCAAAATTACCATTTATCTCACAGTTTATGTCGATGATATGATCATGGTAGGGAATTGCCCAAAGACAATGCAGGCTCATAAAACAAGACTTGGAGATCGATTCAAAGTCAAAGATCTTGGCGATGCGCAATTCATTCTCGGGATGGAAATCATTCGAGAGTGTAATGGACGTGTATTGATGCTCTCTCAACGATGCTACATCAATGATATGGCAACGCGGTACAGACTCAGGGATGCGAACCATCGCCAACACCTCTTGCAGCAGGAATCAAGCTGTCAAAAGATGATTGTCCTCAAACATCGAATGAAAAAGCAGAAATGGAGAGGATACCGTACCAGTTTCTAATCGGAAGTCTCATGTACGCGATGTTGGGAACTCATCCAGATATCGCCTATGCCGTGGGAACCCTGAGCAAGTTTTCAGCGAATCCTGGCTGAACTCATTGGCATGAAGCAAAACGAGTTCTATGCTACCTTATTTGGACTCGAAATCATGTCCTACGGTATGATGCCGATGCCCCAGACAGCGACTTGAAGTCACGGCTCCTCCATGGCTACTCTGACTCCGATTGGGCTGGAGATCATGATACACGACATTCCACAGCAGGATACGTCTTTCTTATGGCCGGTGCTGCAGTGAGCTGGAGTAGCAAGATTCAATCAGTAGTATCACTCTCTTCAACGGAAGCAGAATATATCACTGCCAGTCGAGCTACACAAGAAGTATATTGGTTATGCGAATTGCTGAAGGAATTAAGACATGAACAGAAGACGGCGACTCAACTTCTCTGTGACAACCAAGGAGCACTCGCACTTGTTCGAAACCCTGGAAACCATCCACACACGAAGCACATTACATTGCGTTATCATCATATCCAGGGGGCAGTCGCCGCAGGACATTTAAGAGTGGAATACTGCCCAACGGAAGAGATGACAGCTGACCTGATGACGAAGAGCCTTGCTCGAATCAAACATGATTCGCAAACTTGGAATGACAATATGCTCGAGTGGGAGTATTGAGATATGAGGTATCTAGCGAGCTCTATTCCTATCGGAGTTTGCAGGCTCAGCTTAAGTAATAACGATTCCGTATATACGCCTCTTTCCTCAGTCGTTCGTTCACACAACGCTGAGGTAGGCCCACTGTCTAAATAAGTTCTTTTATAATTGATTACTTATTAGCTACCTTAGATTCCTTTTAGGTAGCGTTAATCACAGTCGTTCGTTCACACAACGCTGAGATTCCTTTTAATTCTTACTGTTCACCGGTGAAATGAATTTAAGGTTGTTCTGTAATGGTGTGTAACAATCATGCAATTATCTCATCCTTCATCCTTTCTCAGCCCTGGACCCCGTCAGATACTATCTGAGGTACACACATTTCTAACTGAGATATGATATTTTGCGAAAGCCCTCGCATATCAATTTTAGAGACTAGTGGGTGAGTTTGAAGATCCTCTTGGCGAGCATGGCAGCGGTGGTCTTGGGAGTGCCAGTGGAGCTGGAAACGACAACAGTGGAGACTGAAGAAGTCTTCGGTGCTACTGAAGAGCTGGTGGTTGGGAGGGAAACAGTGGAAACGGAGGATGATGCTACTGAAGAGCTGGTGGTTGGGGCAGAAACGGTGGAGACTGAGGATGTTTTTGAAGCTACCGAGCTGGAGGACGCAGTGGAAGCGGTAGATGACTTTGCTACTGTCGAGCTTACAGAAACGGTAGAAATCGGAGTGGAGCTCACGACAGTGGATGATTTGGACACCGAAGAGCTTGCAGGTGCTGTGAAGTTGTACAAGTTCATGCGATCAGAGCCACCGCAAAGTTCGGCGGCGTTTCCGGTACACGCCGTGTCGCAGAAGGGTCCGCCAACAGTTGTTCGAACGGGAGGGTTGGTTCCCGAGATTCCGTTACTATTTCCAACGAACACGCCACCGTTTGCAACATGCGTTCCGCACCCTGCAAAGGCTCGCGATCAGTTGTCATGAAATTGAGGCAAGCAAGGAGACCCACAGCATTCTTCCCCGAACTCCAGACCCGCGAGTGTAAATCCTGCATCTTGGCACGCCGTTGTGCATGATGCAGCGGTGAGATTTTCCGCGGCCGGTAGGCCGTTGAATATACTTTCGGTGAGGATGCGCAAATCGATCGAGTCGCTGCCGGTGCACACGTGAGTATGTAAACAATCGAATAAATCGGACAAGGTAGTTCACTTGAAACATCCTACGGCTGTCCATGGTCCGACAGCCAGCACCTCGGCAGGGAAGCTCGCAGGCACTCCGCTTGTGTATACACTCAGACGGTTTGCCGCACCACAGAGTTCGTCGGGATTTCCTGCACAGGCCATGGAACAGTCAGTGTCATTCGCACGAACAGCAGCTTCCTCGAAGACATTGTCACAAACTTAATGAAACGAAAAGAAGAAAAAATATTGCTTAGTCGAGTTAGGGTACCGAGTGATGTCTAGAATGGTACGTACAACATTGGCTCCCGAATTCTAGACCAGCGAAAGTGAAGCTTTGGGAATTGCAAAAGTCGACGCATGACTCGATCGTCATCGTATCATTTGTGGATGAAGCTGCATTTAATGTGCGATCGGGGCCCGTCAAGTTCTCCCTTGGTGCAAAAAAAAACACAGTATCATGTCATATCAAGGCGTAAGAAATCTACCAAACTTACTCAAAACAGCCAAAGAATGACCAGTTAGCAGGCAAATCTGTGACTATAGTCTGTCGGGAAACGAGTGCGGTCGCTGGTGATGCCGTCTATTATTCACAAGTGAAAAGAGACGATATGAGTTCAAAATTTATTAAGAAACTGTTTATATACCGATGTGGATGCCAAAGCTGAGATAAGAAGAATTGACAACATTTGGGGGGAAGGTGTAAATCTGGCCAGAGGGGTGTCCCAAGCTGAATAAAATCAACGCTTTTCTACGACTTTTATACAATCCATGCTGAGCTCAGGAACACTTTGAGCGGGAAAAAGGCACTAACGTTAGCAGAAAGGCCCCATCGAACTCCGAGTACGCATATTTGACAGCGGTACAAGGAAAGAAGCATTTTAAGAACGTCCACATACCTCGTGCCTAAAAAAGATTCCAGCGTGTTAAAGTCCAAGCCGAATAGAGACAACTGATGGGATTCTGTGTGCCTGCCAGTGAGCCATCTTTAGAAGGATGTTCATCCAAAGCAGGTCGCCGCGGCGCCGATCTTTAGGCACGTCACGGTTGCATAATAGTCAATATAGGCTGATATGCAAGGTATCCATATGGGACTTCATTCAGAAGTTCAAACAAACACCACATGTGATCCAATGGTGGACAAGTGGCGAAAACTCGGTGGAAGTCTTGTTCATCTTGATCAATTGTGGCTGGACCGAACGAGGTACGCCAATCCCAGCCAGACTCGCAGAGAATGGGCATTCAAGATCGTGTGGTTAGAAAAAGAAATCCGAGTTGAAGAAGTGGTCCATATGTTAGAACCGGGTTCCGCGGCACAGCGCGTGGCGTGTTATGTTTACTGTAAATGTAACTTAAGCTCACCATGATATATCTCCCTTATATCCCAACATATTCGCGCCACGTGGTATTCATGCCTCTCGAGATCTCAAATGTTTTTGTCACAGCAATTTCGCTCTATGGATGAACATGGATGAACATGCATATAATGTACACAAGGATCACAGTGATGTCTCAAGCTCGATAATGAAGGCGTTGGTGTCAACATACTTCAGGATCTTTCATCAAAGTTCCATGGGCCTGACTGCTACACAAATAGGACATTCAACACCCCAGTTTTGATTTGTCGAGCGAAAGGCGTGGGAGGCCGTCGATGATGGATGCTATGTGGAAGCGAAAGTTGTTCGCACTTGGCGTGTGTTGAAGTTCTATAATTTGAAGGAATATCTTCTGTAAAGCATTTCTTGGGCCTGAAAAGTTGACCTGGTTCCTAACATAGAAGTTCAGGACGACTCGGATGTCAATACTCGAATTCGAATGTGACTACTAATTCTCTACGATGTCCACGAACCAAGCAGCTGTAAGACTGTCAGTTTGTCTTCAAGTGCCCGCTATGTAGACCTTTTGGGCATTGCATTTAGTCAGGATTCTCCAGCTTCTCTCACCCCAACGCTGGCTTTCCGTTGTTCGGTGCGTAGATCTCTACAACAGAAAACTTGAAGTTCATTCATCTCATCTCTATCTTCCGAAATTCCGAGTCGTTCCAATTGGGGTCTGGTGCAATTACTTCGCCCCAAAATTTCAGTGTAGGTGTTTATAATATATCTATCTTCCCGAAAACCTTGACGCGCGTCGGTTTTTTCTTCTTTTTTTTTTGGTGTTGCCGCCTGTAGGGCTAGCGCCCAGCGAAAATTTGCATATTTTTGAGTCTCTGTGAGATATACAAGACATTTTCATATGACTATGGATCCAGGTAATAATATTCCTCCTTATGAGGCTGTCCAATCAATAAGTATCATACCTGGGAGAAGCAGCATCAATCACTCTCTCGAAGCTACAGAGTGCACAGTGGTGATGGTGTGTAGGCAACTTTGCGTAACATTTCAATCTGTGTTGTTCATGATCCACACTGTACACTCACTGAGCATTCTGTAGAACCCACTTGTCTTCACTTGCATATCCCTGCTCATCTGGTTTCATCATGACTCACTAGTTGTTGTATCCGTAGCATTCCAGTATGCCCAGCATGGTGCATGATGTCTGGTTGTACTGAGCTCTGCCCTCTTCGTCCTGCTCAGCTGCTGCTCATCGCAGCAGCCTGTAGCTCAACAAATGTTACAAGCCAGGGGAGGTATTGTGTCTTGGAGTCAAATGGTAGGGGGTGTAAGGGAATTATAATTCCCTTAATAGATATACATCATTAATATCAGTATATATAAGTATATAGAAAGTACTGTACATGCATAGGCTATGTCTATGCTATAAGTTGTGTACTAGTAGGAAGCAGGCCACAGCTCCGCTTGGCAGGTATGATTCCATTGAAGTATATTGGTCCTCATTTTTCTTCCATGAAATGTCTGGGGTGTGGTTTACATAACTAAGTTGTATTGTTACAGCCATTTGCATTATGTAAGGCATGTGACAATTGAGTTTGAAATAAACTCCCAGCTTGATAACTTGCTTATCTTTCAACCAATTCCTCTAATTCTTTTTGTGATTTACTTGAATTAATTTATACTAGTGCTTCTATGTATTATTCCCCTTCTAATGTGTCTAAATAAAAAATAGGTTCCATGGGGCACATATGTGCTCATGACCACAATTCTGGTGGCAAAATGACCTGGAACTCATTGAAATAATGATATGATCTTGCTATACAGTATATCTAGTGCTTTAAAAGTTTTTATCATAAAATTGATCATCACAAGCTTCTCTAGACCTCTTATCCATCAAAGGCAAAAAAAATTTCCTGTCTTTAGAGGGTGTAGAGAAGCCAGGATGAATAATAGAGCTTGAGAATTATTACCATGCACTAAATTAACTTTATAACTGGAACATATAAACATTTCACTAAGCTGGAGGCCATTTTGCCACCAGAATTGTGGTCATGAGCACATATGTGCCCCATGAGACCTATTTTTGATTTAGACACATTAGAAGAAGAATAATACATAGAAGCACTAGTATAAATTAATTCAAGTGAATTACAAAAAGAATTAGAAGAATCAGTCAAGAAATGAGCAAGTTATCATGCTCACAAGCTGGGAGTGTATCTCAAACTCAAATTGTCACATGCCTTACATAATGCAAACAGCTGTAATGACAGCTACAAATTCTGTAAACAGTTCCAATGGTTATATCCCCTCACTTTGAATTTAAGATGGTAGAATCAATTGATAGATATAAAGAGGACTTGCTTGTCAATTGGAATTGGGCATCATTCTCATAGTCAGTGAGCTTGAAATCAGCAGTGAACCGAAGCTAGGAATACTGCACGTGACTATCACATGTATGTCATGCATATGGGGCTGGTGTCGTTTATAACAAATATAAGCAATAATATGTAAGGGGATTGGATTCCAATCCTGTTACATGTAATTTTGGTGGATGTTCTTGGTGTAGGCCATCTTCCAAGATATGGTGGCTAAAAGTATGCACATTGATGAGGCAAGAGCAGATATCACGAAAGCCGTCATCATAATCATGCTTGATGCACTTCTTTTCATGGATGTGTTTTGGACTTTGCCAGTGCGTGCTTAGTTAGTCACCTGCCTTACATGGGTCTGCTGCCTATTTGGGAACCATGTTACTGACCCAAGCAAATTTGCATTGTCACTGGTAGCTAGTGTGGAAAAAATTAGAGGTTAAAAATATCATATTTGGTGAACACGAAACAATCTTATGTAACAGGATTGGAATCCAATCCCATTATGTAATCAAGCTGCTAGGTCTGTGGAGCTGAGGCTGTCTCTGTACAAAAATGGTTGACTGGTGCTGGACTGTCATTGTATGGATATTGTTATGAACTGGATTTCTTCTTGTCGGATGTTGGAATTGTCAGAGTATGGGATTGGAGTCGGAGATCGAGACATACGGACATTGGCTTCAACTTATAGGTTGCACCCTCTTGGATCCTTCGTGTCCTGGTATTTCGGAGAGTCGGAATGTCAGAGGAGTTGGACAAGATTGGGAGTCAGATAGAACTTAGAAAACGGAAGCGAGAAGTTGTCGAGTCAAGGTGGGTCAATATTTGAACTGATTAACGAGTACATGGAGGAGTCGTATATAACAAATTGATATAATCCGAGTTGGAAAGATATGAACACGGAAATCTGAAATGGAGCGAAAACGGGATTGGGGTAGAAAGTAAATGTGGACATAAGACCAAAGATGTAGATCTTTGATGAAAATGACTAAATATAGATGGGATGGAGATAAGCAAAAATGGGTGGAGGAAGTCAGAAATGTGAATTGGAATATGTTGGAGAAAAGCAAAAAAGCTGAGAATGAATCTGGGTTCTAACAGATATGGTCAAATATTTAAACTGATATTACATGTGCAGAAATACATGTCATTGTAACACTGTCTTTGTGTCTGCCATACCATAGAACTTATTCATGCCATCTGATCAAATATGAGAATAAATAAGAGATGATACTCTTCTGCCTTCTTTAAACCACATTTCTTGATCTGACAAGGAGCTTAGATGTCCTTCATATGTACAAGACCTTTTTGTGGTAATCCCATCATGATACCACACTTTCATTCCATGGTCAACTATTCGAGCCGTGAAGTGCTCACCGCCAAAGTATATAACCCCAGCCAGTCAAAGTGTGAGTGTTCCCTGTTCTAATGTTCTGACTTCCAGATGTCTGTCTATTATTGCTTGGGAAATGTATTCCATGGTGATAATAATCAGCTTAGGTGCTGTGATATACTGGAATGTTCCTTCGCCAGTCTGTTTCCTACACCTTCTGCAGGTTTTCTTGTGTTTGTTGCAGAGACTCCCATAACTGAGGCGTGCAATGCTGGACTAAAGAATAGGCCTCACATTCAGCTACAACAACATGGCATTTTGAACACTACCATTGTGTGAGCATGATTGGGGATGTCAAGGTGAGCATGGCCTCCATGAGGTCTGTTACTGCTATCCTTGTGTGGTGGAAGCCAAATGCACGTCTCCCCCCCTTTTCAGACACCATAACCATTCAAGTTTGGTCCCTGGCTGCTTCCCACGTTGCAATACCTGCTTTTACTTTGACAAATTGATCCATCAACACTTTGAAATAATCATTGCCCTCACCCAGCACTTGGTATTGTGTGACATTATGATCTTTGCACAGATTGATCAAAATGGTAAAGAATGCATCAAATGCACAGGAAAATTCCATATCAACCCCTCAGGAATTTTAGAAGGACATTCAGTCAATGATGGTTGAACATTTGTGGTTTTTTTTTGCAGGTGGGATAGAACCGCAGGGAGGGTCTTCATTTTTTTTGTTTCTTGTTCCATTTATCTGCTTCATGCTGTACATCAAGAACATTGTTGTGAGGGACAGTGAGGCAACACCTTTTAGCAGATGGTGGGACATCTTTCAATGTTGTAGTTTCAGCTCCTTCAACAATTTTCCATTCATGACATATTCCATCAAGTAAGATGTCAAAGGGATCTGTTTTACTCCAACGCAAAGCCTGTGGTACTTGTTCTGGAACATGGTTGGGACCTTTCCATTCACAATAGGACTTTAATAATCCATTTCCAATTCCCTGAGTTTACGAAGGAAAGAATCGGTTTTTACCAGTTGGTGTTTTTGGGTCCCAAATAATCACACACTGTTTTCCCACAATAATCTGGGATTTTGAATTTTTGTCCACAGATTACATAAGAAAACTGTGCAAGCGGACCACGAAACATGTCTCCTTTTGGGTTTTCCAAAAGTTTCGGGGTCCTGGTGGGGTCACTGGGGGAATGACCCAATGTCTGGGCCTCCGTTCTGGTCAGTTCTCAACGAGCGCCAGCCGGCCAGCTTCGGTTAACTCTGGGCACACATACAGATCCCTTCTTCAGCTTCCTAGGTCATTCATTTCGATTTTTGGCCCTTTTTATTTTTGTTTGTCTCCGGATTCTCATATATCTGACCCAGGATTATAGTCATGTGACTGCAATGCTGTCTACAAGTCGACCATCTTGCATATATACATGCCACATTGTATTCCTGCTCCATGTTACTTTTTTTTGTTATTGAAAAATAATTCCATTTCAGAGTGATATAAATGCATTGATACAAGTAATTGCTTCACTAGACATTGAAATGATGCATATACATCCTTCACATGTGGATAAACTCTGCCAACTCGAATGTTAGAGTTACCATTTTGTTGATAAGGTGTACAATTACATGTGATACTGTGTGTGATGCCTGATGTGCAACATATCTCCACGTTTTCTTGGCTTTAGGGTGGTACCTGAAACATAAGGGTCGGAGCTGACCCCTTGCATGTTGTCCAGTGAAGAGTGATTGCATTTCTCAAATGTATCATACAATTTTATATTTCCAAGGACTTGTTGATCTTTTAATCCTAATTTTTTTGGTTTACTTGTCAATCACACAATATAAATATTTGGCATACCTGTTGTAGCATGTGCACATATCAATATCGAATATAATGGCAAAAGTAAAATGTTTTGCAGTGAAAAGTAATAATGAGGAATAATTTGGCATGAAAAATGCATTTACTACCTTTTCCATCTGTTTGGGGATCATGTGAATGGGCTCAATGCTAAGGGGAATGAACTCCTGCTCATTTCTGGTGTTATGTCCATTCGCCCGGCTTTGCACTGCTCCAACTCACAGCTGAGGTTTCTGCCACTCACAGTGTCTCTATCTTCCTACACTATCCAAATACATCCAATTAATCACAAAATTTTGATTCACATGTGAGTGTGATGCTCAATGGAGATGTGAGCGCTGTGGACAAAATAAGCACCCAACCAATCTGTCCTGGTTTGGTTGGGTGCTTGTTGAAAACAAAATCAATATGACCCTTATGGCATTTTATATGATGGCTTGTTCCTATAAAATTTCAAAATAAGAGTTATAATAGCTGTAAAATATTTAAATTGGCCAGCTACAACGACAGCACCATCTTGCGAGGCCATAGGGTGTTTGAGTAATTTTTGTACAATCAACTCCATCCCACCATTACCAAAATCTGAGGAATAAATTTAACATTTATATTCAAATATAGCTGCAAAATAAATGGCATGATTGAAGGAAAAACCATTGCATAAATGGCCAATACATGCTTTTTTGACAATTGGTAAGCACTGCGATTCACAGGCTGTGCATGGGATCATTCTATATGTATAATTTTTTAATGTCATAAAATAAACCTAAATTTACATCATGTGCAACAGTGGTTGCTCTAAGACACATTTAACCTGCCAGGTGGACCCTGAACAGCCAAAGCACCTATTCAAGGCTCAGAGAAATAAGTTTGACACTCACAGAATCAGACAACTGCATAACAAATATAACGAAAGGACCTTTCTGGTTGATGTATAGATGGAAATGGAATCATTCTATAGGTGTATGAAATGTATTATTTTATTATGTACGACGGCAATTTATACAATGTGAGTTTACCCCATCTGGTGAGTAAGTTTGTCAGGGACTTTCCATGGTCCAGATGGTGCGATAAAAACAGGATCATGAGAGAACAAGATTAGCGCCCAATTGACCCGCTGTGGATCAGTTGAGCACTTATTGTATCAAACATATGAATGACGTGGTTAGTTATTAAAATAACCAGTTATATCTAATTAATTATCAAAAATCATGTTACACACAGGAAAGAACAACATGGAACACCCCAATTTCATTGAGTAATGTACATTTTGAACAATTTCTGTAAATTTTGCTTTAAAACTATTGGCATATTATCTACCATTTATGGGTTTCTCAATTAGGAGGAGGTAAGCATATATTATCTTCCCCATATCCCAACTATATTATTGAACAAAATTCAATGGACCCCTTGTGGAATATACAGACATTCATAAGGGCTGATATGTTAATAAAGCCAGTATCATGGGGATCAGCATATACATGGGAACAGTCTCTGATAATCAATGATAATCAAATGTACTGAAACCTAAATCCACAAAATCCCCAGATTGTAAATCACTTCAATATAAAATATGGACTTCCCATTGCCAATGCGTTATGTAACCGACCTTCTAAGTTGAAATGAGCTTCCTGGAACCTTCACATAATCCCTCAACTGAACTTCCAAACTTCATGCTTCTACACATGCCATGCCTCACCCCCCTTATTCTTCCCCCATGTGCATTGGCCCTTGGCACCAAGAAGTACATTAGTAAGCACCTGCCAGCTTGAACATGTCTCGTTGGCGTCTTCATGATGTGGATACAAAAATTCAATCCCTTCAAACACCTCATATCCCTCTTTGTCATGGACCCATCCACTTTCGTCCCAGATTCTTTCGTACATAATCATACAGTCTCCCTGGTGGCGTTGTGCGAGGGGGTCCAACAGCAATCCTATTCCAGAAACTGCCGAGTGGGATACATTTTCCATTACAAATGTAAAGACTCCCCATGTCATGAATACCTGGTCGGGGAAATCCAGGCAGTCCATGAGCAGGCATCACAAACATTCTATATCAGAATAGAAAGGAGGGTGGATATGAACCAACAACCACTGCATCAAAATTCAATGAGTTCTGCTGTATCCGGGGCATTCCCAGCAATCGACATCATTACCTATTCTTCAACGGGGGACATACGGGACCTCACACATTTGACCGACGAACGCATTCATACATTGAAGTTTTATGATCTCCCATTATGTGACTTCTATGGAATGCTTAAAATCGTGCCACTCGTGGAACCAGAATATAAACTGTTATCCAAACAGTGTTTGTGGCTCTGTTGGGTTGTCAAAAGAACGTCTATGGACCTATGGGAGCACGAAATGGACTCCAAAAATGTGATGTTCACAGGGCTGGTGGCAGAGGCCACCCGTTCAATTGCACTGGATGTTGGAATGGATATCATCCAGGTGATCAAGAGATTGTATGGAGAACTCCCACCCCTACCGCATGTCCTGATAGACAGAGCCCAGGAGGATGCCCAAAGGTGGCAACATCAGGCAGAAAGGCTTCGACGGCAGGCTGAAAGATTTAAAAATCAGGCTGAAGCTGCAGAGGCTGGGAGGAGGGAAATGGAGGCGAGGTACAATTAGCTCCTGGAAAATATGCAAAGGGGGGAAGGGGGATATTGAAATAGAGGAATGTGGGTGAGGAATTCCGATGTAAATTAGTATTTTCCATGTTCCAGATGTATAAAATCGATGTAATATTTCAAACATACCCCACCCACCAATGCTTTGGGGATGAATCCATGACGACCATAAGCTGTAATGAGTGAAATTATATGGAGTTAAGACAAAATGACAAGATTGACATGACAAGTGTATTTCACAAGTGATTTTGATGCACAATAGTGTAATAATATAAGCACCCATCCGGTCTGCCACAGGTTGGTTTGGCACTTGTGGTAATAAATGTGATACGGGCTTCACCTTGTTGTATTTAATGGCTGGGTGCTATCCACCATTTAAAACACAATTATATTATGTAGAGGAGTACCACATTGTCACTCCTATATGACAACTGTGCCATGTGCAAGGCCATAGGGTGTCTGGGAGATTTGGGTGGCATCAACACCATCCAGATGATGCACAAATGTGAGCAAGAAGTTTAACAGTCATAATATAACAGAAATTAAAAAGAAATTGAACAATTCATGTGGAAATCCATGTGTATATGGCATATTCGTGTTTTTTTTTTAGGAAATACGTAACCCCGGCGATTCACAGCATATACACGATATCATTTCATAGGTAGAATTTTAGTTATTTAATAAAACACAAAAGGTGGTACATTATGTGTGGCATAAATTTGTCCAAGATGGCTTTAAGCCACCAGGTGGACCCTGAATCGTCAAAGCGCTTATTCGAGGCTGAGGGCGGCTTGAAGTGGCTCTGGGCTTGTAATGGATCGAGATAAGGGAAAATTAGAGGCATATAATAAAAATTAAAAAATATTCCTATAAAATTATCCAGTATATAGGCTGTGAATCGCAGGGGTTACATATTTCATAAAAACACACGAATATGCCATATACACATGGATTTCCACTTGAATTGTTCCATTTCTTTTGCATTTCTGTTATATGATGACTGTTAAACTTCATGCTCACATTTGTGCATCATCTGGATGGTGTTGATATCACCCCAAATCTCCCAAACACTCTACGGGCTTACATACTGCCCTCTCCTTATGTATAAGAGACCATGTGGTGATATTATGTGACCTATAACCCTTTAATTTTATTCTATGGGATAAATCCATGGGTATACAATGCCGTATGGCCCAAATTGCATTTTTGTATTTAAGCGCCCTACCAGACTGCGACAGACCGATTGGGTGCTCGTCATTTATCCATTGCGTGCAAAAAAAACACTGCTGGGTTGGAGATTATCCATTCATTGTACATAATTTCACAGCATTTTAAAATTGAAAGTGGAAATGCTGTGAGTTATATGCCTGTAAGGCGGGAGCAGCGTAGACCATGGATTTTCAAATACACATATTATTTGTAGAATGATAGAGTCAACAATATTATCCCAACCTCCAAAATACTTGTTAAACCGATGGCAAGCACTGTGAATTGTGGTCTTCATACTCTCTCATCCACCTCCATCAACTCTATACCAATGTCCGACCCATCAACTTCATTATGTGTGAAATGCGGATTAGGGGTGTTTGGAGGATTGTCTTCTTCAGATTCAGGTAGCTCATCCAATTCATCATCTCCCTCTGGAACATACGACTCTGGTAGGAGAAACCGTATTGTATGATCCTTAAGGTTCGTGAGCTGGATGCATCCCAGCATGGTCTGAAATTCGTAAAAGTATCCACAAAGATCTGGTGAGAATGCCAATAGTGTTTTTACCATCTCAATAGCCTCTTCACGCAGTTGGAGGAGCTGCTCAGGACAGCTGAAAGCTGTATCATCAGGGCATTCGGGTTCGAAGAATTCTGGATGGCCGACCATAGCCAGCAGGGCAGCCAATTGAGGGAGAGGTGGCAATTTCCCCAAAATTTGATGATATCTTCTCGAACCAAATTGGGCTGTATACATAATCAATAAAGGCAACAAGAGAATTTATTATGCACTTACGCATTTTATCAGGTGAGATGTCCTGAATGACATCTACGTAAGATGAAGCCAGTCCCTGTAATACCAACTCTGATCCAATATGTTGTGTATTGGTATCCTGAGCTCCATTGCGCCTTTCCCAAAGTCCGGTCATGAAGGATTGGATGAGGGAGTACTTGCTGTAAAAATGCCCCCCTTCTGCCACTGCCGCCTTTACAGTCAAAACAATATGCACCGTTCCTGGGGGCATAATGCTAGTATGATGTGAGCCATTAATAGTAAAGACAGGAAGATGAACACGAGACATACAGAATGTCGTCTTCCTCAAGCAAGAATACTTTCCACTTATGTTTCTTGACAACTATGTCAGTAAGGGGACATTTTCGGAGTTTCTCCAACCAATACTGCCCAAAATTTGCATCCACGTTCCATGTGGATCCACATGGAATACTTCCCTGCATCATAGTGAGCCCTTGAGAGAGCTGGGGGTGTGGCCATGAGTTTCCATTTGGATGAATATTGTGGGAAGCCAGGTCCCATGGGCCTCTGAGATGCCAAGCCATCCATGCTCAAAACCCTAGCTCCATATAAGACATAATTTCATCCAATAAAATTTCAGCATACCTCAAAAAATGAGGTGGGAAAACCCCAGCTGGACTGGGGATGTCAAGGAAGTTCACAGCTGGTTGATGATCTTCAATAACCTCCCGCATGGTGGTTGAGACTATCTCGTTCAGGTAGTTTCCTTCATCTCTCAGTTGTAAATCTAGCATAAGGCATTCATCGGATAGGCCACTCAATAGGGAGGGGAACCATGGCCTACCATGAGCCTCTCTATGGAGGGAAACATTCAGTTGGAGGCATCTCTCCAAGTCCTCGCATTCTAAATTCCTCTCCTTAGACAGGTCAGGCGATATTTTCTGTCGCTTTGGAGATGGTATATGAATGGGTCTATCTGCAATCAACCGCTCACACATGTCTATGTAGTCCATGGACACATCTGAATCATTCACTTTGTCAAAGAAGTGAAATGGGAAGCAGTCGGCGATAGGAAGACCATGAGAGTAAGGCTCAGCTGGATTATATAGAACAACGTCTTCAGTGTTATTTATTACCGATTCAAATATCTTCTGGTCCTTGGCCTGTCAGAGCGTCAACATGTACGGCACTGCATCAGAAAGGACATCATGGACCAAGGATTGGGGCCAGCAGACCCAATATGTTTGTGGCTCATCTGTGATTGAAATCACCCCCAAATCGTTTGTAAGCACTACATTGAGTTGGTACCTCCTAACCGTACTCCCCCGCAATGTGATCCGGTCCTTTGGCTTGCTCAGAGTGGGAAGAGAGGTGCCAGGTATCCAATTCCTGAAGTCGGTTACCACTGGGTTGTAGGACATGTGATACAACTTTTGTTTTTTTACAGGCCTGCCGGGACCCTTGCCTTTCTCTGTTTCTGGATCTCGACCCTTTGGTTTCCCCTTATTTCCAGGATTGCCTTGAGGCGCCTTGTCTGCATTTGTTGCTAGGTCATCTTTCCCCTTCCCCTTATTTCCAGGAGCACCTTGAGATGCCTTATCTGCATTTGTTGCAAGGACCTCCTTCCCCTTCCCCTTATCTGTCTTAGGTTGGTCTGTGGAATATTGCAGTTGAAATAAAATAACAAGCAAAGAGAAACACACACCATTATCATTACTAGCCCCTTCACCTGTTGCAGCTTCCACAATACACCCTCACACTCTCCATCTTGGGTAGATGACCCAGTCCCAAGCTTAGAACATATATTGTCTGATGAAGCATTCTTTATGGGGGAAAACCATTAAAGGATATATATATGAAAAATCAACATCCACTTACTACCACCAACGCAGGCTTCCACCTCAAATCCCCTTGATGTTGAAATGGCTCTTTCATAAAAGAAACATCATGCTCCTCAGGGACCTGGGTGCCATCTCTCAGAAACATGTTTTCAATATTTGAGAATGACACTTGTGGGGTTATACTCTGTTCATGCAAGTGCAGGGCTCCTATGAAACTGGTCATGTGTTTCCATATTTCCCTCTCCATTATCATGTGGACCGAGCTAGTAATGGGAGGTGGGAATGAAGCTGACTATGCATAACATCCTTTATATCAAGCAGAATACTTTCAAAGGGAGAAATATTTACTAACCATAATTGCTTGGGTCCCTGTGATATGAACTGACTTGAGGGACTTTTCTCCTAATTCTACTGTACTGTCCAGGACAAACAATGGACTGTGAGCGAGTGCTGCTAATATCAGAGAAATTTGAAAAGGATGCTTCTGGCCCTTAAAACGTTTAAAAATATTCAGCATATTTTGTTTATGCACAGGTTCCATTTGAATGTGACTGGAAATACCCAGTCAATTGATAGAGCAGACAGAATATCCAGAACAACTTACTCCAAAGACCTGGTCAAATCTTCAAAATATGTGGCAGACTTATTGGACTAGTGAAAAAATATAATGCATGAGACAATGAAGAACACAGGATGTTCAGATTCTCACATGCAAGAAAAACAATGCTGAACAAGCCAGAACCGATATGTTTGCAGCAATTTTAAGCATATGACTGAGGCTGTGGAATTTTGAAGATTGAGCCAACCCTCGGTAATGTTGAATCAGATTATCCTTCGTTTCAGGATCAAGGGTATGGGATCCAGTGGTGGCGACCTCACTAACAGATGCCTGCGGGTCGGTCGACCAGTTGACACTGGTTCTGGACGAAATTGCACGATTGAGCGTGAACTTGGTGAGAATAGTGCCTAAACGTTGTGGTGTGATGTTGATGTATGGATTGAGATCAGTCCGCAATATAGGCTTGATATTAGCCTTGGATACGTCCAGAGGATGTGTTCCAGCAACCAAGCATTTAGGGATGGCTATGTCGGGTGAATGTGATCAAATCAGTCGATCTAGAAGTTGTGTGATAAAGTATCTCATAACGATATCTGCACACAAATTAAGAATGTCTGTTTCGGGTAAAATTGATTCCAGGCCCATTGTCCGGCGTTCCAGGTGATCTCTGCAAAGAGTGGATTCCAGAGCATCCACTGCAAGAGCCACCTTATCAATGAAAGTCATTGTATCTGATAGAATTTTGTCTATCAGACGTTGTTTTATCATTTCCAAAAAGGTCCTGGCCGATGTGGATTTCCAAAATTCCACGGAAAATATCTCGGTGTAGTACACAGATTTGACAACCCAGAGCATATATGGGAGGTGTTTAATGTATTCTGGGAGTTGAGACATAGTAAGAAAATAGCGGTGAAGCAATTACGTATTGTGCCCATGGAATCAATTCTAGCGCCCATCCAAACTACACGAGTTTGGATGGGCGCTCATAATACAGATGATCATGGAGAACACATCCTCTCCAGATCCCTTACCTGATCACAAAGAAGGTGTGAAAATAACAAGAAAGGATATTTGCTTCATAATATCTGCATTATTCAATTGCATACAACTTGGACTGAGCACCCAGGCCACCTCCGACACTCATCAAGGAATGTCAGACATCAAAACAAAATTAGAATCATTTCCATCACATGTGGACTCATTGTAAGTTCATTGTTAAAAATACAAAAACTCATAATGCTGATATTATTATAAGCGCAATATACACGTTAAAGTGCAACAGAAACACTGCACCTCAACCCTTACCTCTTATCCAAGGAGAGGTGGATGTACAGACTTCCCAAAAACAAGACATTGAAAAGGAGGATAATTGTGATACTTTAACACCATCATCTGAAATCAACCAATCAGCCAGTGCCCAATATAAACACAAACATCCATTAGAAAAAAGTAATTTTTTTTCAAATGCTCCTGTCCACATTTTTAAACAATAAATCGTCACAGAAAATGGAGATGATGGCCAGCCCCATACAGATCATTCTTCTTTAAACAGCCGGACATGTGTTTCTGTGGCAATATCAAAGGGAAAGAAACAGATCGAAAGAACCACTGAGGCTCAAACAGATAATCAAAATTCAATCAACTCAAAAGAAAAAAGGATAAATAATCGTGGTAAAAAAAGGCCTGCTCAGGAGGACCCAATGGTCCGTAGACAGAAAATCAAGTTCACGTTTGCTGCATCCCAAGTTCAACAAAGCAGACCCCAAAATATCGATAATCTCTCAAAAAATCGTGATCAGACTTCCAAGAGGATATCACCTACTGATAGGAAATCAGACACCTCATTGGGTCAAGTCACGGAAAGGCCCACAATGCACCTAAGATCTGGAAGATGACCAAGTTACAACAACACACTAAGTTCCTCATACACCCCAAGGAGAGCCCAGAATCCTCCACATGATACCAACAAACCTTCCCGCAGTACATATCTCAGAGGAAGAACAATGGTACAACAACCTGCATCACTCAACTTGAACAAACCCAATCAATCTACCAGAGGGGCTCTGACCAGAGGACTGCCCTTGTTGAATGAGACCAGCTCCCGGTGGAAAATCAGAATCAAAGGTCATGGAACAGATGAGAGCGCACAACTATTGACACTCACCCAGGTGCTGAATGCTGCCGAAGCACCAGATTCTGTCTTACAGGAACTCAGAGAACACCTTTTAGCCAATCAGTCATATCCACAGGGACTTGTGATGGATAGTGAGGGAACAAATATGTTGAGATGGCTTTTAAAGTTGGAATTCCTAGAGCAAGCCAACTCGGTGCGTAGTCAACTGCTATGTTTGAGATTGGCCATGCTCTGGACACAGTGAGTGCTGGCCGGAACACTCATTATGAAGCTCATGTATATATTGCAGAGAGACCAGGATTTTCAAGAAAAATAAATGTGATGTGATCAAAAAATGGTGTGAAGATAATCCAG
>MU134672.1:0-22065 GCA_015039355.1 Ramaria rubella
GGCTCTGGCTGTGAATAAATTCACAGACTAGGAGTGAAAACCGCCCAACTGGTTGGACAGTCAAAAGCTCACCAATGCAGTACTACTGCACTGGTAGTTCAAAAAAGTGTAAGACTTCTAGAGACTTCACAAAGATCACTCAGCAGAACTAGACCAGATAAATTGGTGTTCTGTATGATACGTATGTGACGGTTCAAGTAAAAGTAAGTTAGCTACTCTAAAATTCCCACGGCTGACTGTACAGTCATTCCACAGGTCCACAAACACCCATGGATGCTCTGGCATCCATGTCTCCCTACAACCACTCACAGCTGTCCATACTATAGTATGGACATAGTAGAATATATATATACATTCTTACAAGAGGTGACGAGCATGACATTCTTGACCAAAATCCAATATTTCTTCATGTAACAAAATCGTACATAAGGTTTTCATATAGAATCCTAACAGTGCACCTGATGACTGGCACTCCACTCCCCGGCGACATTAATGGCGCCGGCACATGTGTCCTCACTATTGCTCACGATGAGCACCATAACTGCCTTGTAAGTGAGAATTCAAACATGAAATAAAATAGTATAAATATCCTCTTTCACAGAGGAATCTCAACCCAGTGTCAGCTCGGCTGTAGCATGTTGTGCTCATCATTGCCAATGACGAGCACAACTTTTATCCTCAAAACTTCGTATTTCAGCACAAATAAAGATTGTCCATAAGGTTTTTTGATATACAGAACACGATTCCAGTAATATACTTGTGATCTGAATGTCATGCTCATCGCCCAAGGAGCACGACATTATCCACCGGAATTCAATTTACTTTACAGAGCAGATTATTATATGGATGGGGTTTCTAGCCATACCACGACCAGGTTCGTTTCTTGTGAATCAGAATGTGTGACATGATTTGGCTGTCACTTCCCCCAAAAGGTTGGTGGGGGCAGCAGCGTTCGCACTTGCTGCTGGTGCCTTCTTGTTGGCCTTGTTTGATCTCCCACCTGTTTGCTTCTTTGCAGAAGGCCTAGCCTTGTCAACAGCCTTACCCTTGGACACCACTGAGGGTTGTTTGCTGACTTCAGAGTGTCATTCTGCCTGTTCTTTCATATTTCTCAGTGGCAGAAGCAGAATCTCATACCTGGCCTGTTCGTGTTTGTCAACTTTTTGAAGCCCTGGAGCCAGGATTAATTTGATTAAAAAGGCCTGACCAAACATACAACAGAGTAAATGCAGCCATGACAAGCTCGGAAGTGACTTATCCAGTCGATGAGAGGGTGACGTCACACTCATTATGGACATTCACTTATGGATACAAGGACTGTTGGTGACCTCCACAGCTCTGGGAGGAAATATAGCCTCAAATTCCAATATTATATATGGATTAGCAATGATTGAATCCAAAAGTTTTCACCATATAGAAAATGAAGTATTTGACATGGTGACACATTAGACATGCAAGACTCAGGTGCACACTGAGTGCAAATCGATCATTGAGTTTTTGAGTCCACATGAACTGACTTGGACCAAGCATATTGTTGCTTGGGCATTGCAATGTCACATAATTGAGGTCTCAAATGGCAAGGCAAATGGGACCATTGCATATACCTATGTATGTGAACAGTTTATTGGTTTTCAACCAATCAACATGCAAGTTGCATGTTTTCTCAGAGTATTCATCACAGTAGGATTGGAAATGTATTTATGGAACTATTCATTAAGGGATAATCTAAGTACACCTTTGAAGACCTCATCCAGCATGTTTTCATCATCTTCATTTGAGGAAACATCACCATCTGGTGCAGCCCCTGCTACCCCATATACCCCAGTTCCTGAATCCCCTGTATACCCTCTCATCACATAAACACGATTCAAGCTAACTTGTAGATTGGTGTTAATCCATCTGCATTCATCTACATACATTAATAATCCTCAAGTGTGGTGGTGAGCAAAGGGTCTCTGGCTGCCCATCTCTTGACCACCTGTTCAAGTTCTTTTTGTTCGTCCATGCCAACATTTTGATCTCAATATTCAGAAATATGATCTCTTCCTGTACCCAAACCACCTTGAGGTGGCAGAGTGTCACCTCTCATCAGCCTATGCCAGTTTCCATATGTCCTCTCTTGCCCCAGTGCGTAATAGTTCAAATCCTGCAATTGTGGTGTATTCAACAATCTGTGCCCAGGTAAGTTTGGGCCGAGGGGGACCAAGGGTGAGTACTGCCATATTGTATGATGCCAGGGCATGCTGGATTACTTTTGAGCGACTCTTCAGCACCTTGGATATGTGAGTACATTGTTTGTAGCCTATGTTGAACTGTCACCAACCTAAATAAATGGTCACACATGATCAGACTTGAAGTTCAGCATGTCAAATTTCTTCCTCCAATTGTCTCTGCAAAAGAAGCTGAGTATATTGGACACCAGGGGAATGTCCAGGGCGATGTTCACCAATGTCTGAGGGTGAGTGTTGTCGTCTTCCGAGACGATGGATCGTGATGCCACGACTAGCACCTAGAGACACACGCTCGATGGTGAAGCCTCGACCATGTGTCATTCTGGTGAGTAGTAGAGTTGGACTTTAGTGTGCCTGGTAATGAGAACGCGCTCATCGCCAGTGGTGAGGAGCTCGACATGCGTACAACACATTGGATGTCGGATTTGAATTCTACGTCAAAAAAAAACATGTTGTACTATTTTTTTGTATGAAGAAATATTGAATTTTGGCTGAGAATGTTTTGCTTGTCGCCTCCAGTGACGAGCACAACGTTCTCTCGACCAATTCAGTGCTGCATTCACTGTCCGCACCTGTACAGCATCCATTTGAAAGCCAGTTAGACAGGGACCCCACATGTGTGGTCTCTGTCTAACTGGCGGAAAATATAAAGATTAGGTTGTGCTCGTCATTGCCGATGACAAGCACAACATGCCACAGGCGATCCGACACTGGATGGAGTTTCCTCCCTACGAGAGGATATTTATGCAATTTTATTCCCGAAGCTCTGCTTAGGGTCTAACACCGTGTAATATCTGTGCATTGATCTTGAGCTCCGGGGTTTGCCGATAAACGTGCCATCTGATTCTAGCTAGTCATGTGACACCGTTCTTTCTCCTGTCTTTCACGTCGTCTACACTCTATAACTATGTCTCTACCTCACACTGCCTATTCTACCAACATACCTTCGGAATCATGTGTCCATGTGAGTAACCTATCTTTTTATTTTCTTTCATTGGTTTAATATAGATTTCCTTCTCGCCAGGACATCCATCATCCCTCTGACCAAACGGTATGTGATTTCGTTAGGCAACAGATTTATATACCATCTCATTTTATATTGATTAGCAACCATTTCCTTCTTTGCACATATTAGTCTGTGTTTCGTTCATCCATTTTCTTCGTACTTACATTTCTCTTTTACAGTCCAACTTTTCATCCTCATGCAGTGCCCATGCGAGTAGTAGCACTTGTCTTGATCCACATGGTACGTTCCGTGCTTGTGCTCTGTGATCGCGCTTACTCACTGATTCACTTACAGGTGTTATTTCTGGATCATCTACAGGCAATTCTGCCAGATATACTTCTGGCTTTATTGCCGATTCTTCATCTAAGGCTGTCCACGAGTCCGGATCAACCCGTGAGTACCTGTGGGTTGATCCGTGGGAATACTTGTGGGTTCAGATCTCATGGGTAATGGGTACTCAGGCCTGAAAACCCACACGGATCCAAGTATAGGATTGGGAAATTTGTTAAATACCCCTGGGTAGCTGGATCCGTAATGTTCGATTCTAACGAGCGTATACGCTCGTTAGTTAGCTACCATGTGTACGTAATTTTGAAAATTTATTTTATATTTTTAGCTAATTTATTGGGGCCTGTAGAGGCCCCACAAGTTTTGCCGTCACAGCAGCTGGAGCTTATGTAGCTCCGCTGTTTGTTGTTCTTTGGAGGTCACGTGACCTGGTGAACCTTGTTTGAAATGAAAATCACGTGACCTCCAAAGAACAACAAACAGCGGAGCTACATAAGCTCCAGCTGCTGTGACGGCAAAATTTGTGGGGCCTCTACAGGCCCCAATAAATTAGCTAAAAATATAAAATAAATTTTCAAAATTACGTATACATGGTAGCTACCTACGTCTGCTAAAAGCGAACGTATTATATACTCGCGGATCACCCTGCCAGTAGTCGGAAACCCGTGGGTTCGGATCCACGGGTTCGGATCACCCGGATGCAAAACCCATCCGGATCCGAGTATAGGTTTTGAAAGTGAGATTACCCACAGATCCGAGTCCGGGTGATCCGTGGGTAGACTCGTGGATGGCCCTATCTTCATCTGGCTTTATTGCCGATTCTTCTTCTGGCTCTATAGCTGAGCCCTCTTCTGGCTTTATTGCTGATTCTTCAACTGGTTCTACTACCAATTTAACATTGGACAACAGTACTGATTACATGATTGGACTTGGTGCTGATTTATTATCTGGTTCTAGTATGATGTGTGACATGAACACTATGGAACACTATCAATCATCTTCTACTACATTTGAATCACAAATACTTACAGATTCCACTGTCATTGATTCATCTGAATTTGCATATTTAACATCTGCTGATAAACAGTCTGTCATGATGCATGTGTTATCACAACCGGTATCACTTACATCTCTTTGAAGCTATTCTAGTCTACATCTAGGTGTCAATCGTCGATCAGGTTCACACTTTCTTAAGAAACATGAATTATTGGAGGCTTTGTTATCCCATACTTGTAGTGTTCCTTGCCTTGTATTTATTTCAGATGCTCATTTAGCAGGTTTGAAAGACATTTTTGCTTTGACTAATGATGATGTTGGTTTTTTTTGTCGTGTATTAGCCAAAGGTTTACCTTCATCAGAACCTGGTAGTTCCATGGATTCACAAGTTGATATCTCTCACTCCTCTGCACATTCTATTGATGATGGTACATATGCTGCCTTGACAGATAATGAAAAATCTGCTGTTTTACAGTATCTTCTCAATAAGAATTTGAGTGTCTCTGAACTACGATCTATGTGTTCATTGCATGTAGGTGTGGTTATTCGTAATGGGCATGGTTATCTTAATAAATCAGGACTTGTTTCATCTTTGCTTGCACATACTTGTACCTGCATGTGTCTGGTATTTTATAATGATGCTGTATCTGCTAATATACGAGATCATATCACATGTATTCCAGAGAAAGATGTTAATTCTCTCAAACACAAACTTCAAATATTACAGTATAAAAATAACATTTCTCCCTGTAAACGAAAGCTGGCATCTATGGGTGCTGACTTTATTACAGAATCCACAAAAGATATGGCTTCATATAAACGTTGGTGTAATGGAACTATTGAAAGGAATAATGATCTGTTAAATGATGCTTGTGATTTGATTGATACATGGCCTAATGTTCTGCCTTACTATGAAAAAAAAGAAATCATCAAAGAATTTCATGAATTTACAGGTAATATTTGTCTTTCTCGTGAACCATGTTCTTTTTGTGGAGTCAATGAGCTAAAATCAAATACAAGATTGTATGGATGTGGTTTATTGGATATTAGTACATTGGAAACTGCTGTCAAGCATGTACAATCTTCTTTATCACAGCATGCTATTGAAGCATTTGATAGTAAAACCACATCTGATGGATTTTATCGTGTTTGTCACATTTGCAGGCATTCCATCAAGGGTAATAAATTTTTCCAGGCCCCTTTGTATAGTTATGCTCATAATTGTTGGATTGGTAATTTGCCTGATGAATTAAAAGGTCTTTCTTTTTTTGAAGAACAATGCATAGCATGGGCTTGTGCCACACGTTGTACTATCAAATTAGAAAAGAGTCCTACAGGTCAGTATGCTTCACATGGAAATGTGTGCATATTTCCTCAAGACCCTCATGCTCTTGCTACTGTTTTACCTCCTCCTATATCTGTTTTTTATGATGAAATTGCTATTATTTTTGTCTCATCTACAGGTAAAGAAGTTACTCATGATTCATTATCAAAATCTCCATTACTTGCTTGCCAAGGTCATATATTAAATGCTTTGAAATGGCTGAAAGAACATAATCCTTTATATGCTGATGTTGAGATTTCTGAAGATATCCTGCTGCGTGAATATCCTGAAAATGGGTCTGCTCTGGGGTTTGCTATTCAAGAGTTGCTAAAGGGAAGTGCAGCTACATCTGAAGGATCCTCATATACATCTTATACACAACAAGCCAATGCAGAAGCATTTAATGATAATCAAAGTGATTTTATTCCAATATCCACAAATGGTATATTGGATACAGACCAGATTGATGCTACTTATAAAATGGGTAAAATTGATGCTATGCGTAAATTAAAGACAGGGAGAGTACCATTTGTCAAATTTGCATCAGGTGGTATACCTTTACAGACATCATATAATCCCTCTATTTATGGATGCCTATGGCCTACTTTGTTTCCATATGGAGTGGGAATGTTTGAAGATAAGATTCATCTAGAAAGAGGTAATGGCTTGTGCCACATAGACATGAAGTCTCATATTTCTCATTTGATTGGTCTAGCAGATACTCATTTTCAAAGACATCTATCTTTTATCTTTGTTATGATGAACATCATTCAACAAAGAAATAGTTCCTTTCAATCTAAGTTAGCTTTCAAACAAATGTGGTTTCCTAAAGTATCTGAAGCTTTGAAAAAAGTTGATAGTGATTCTCTAACTAAATTACAATCCAAACTCAATAAAAATCCTTATGCTCAACCTGAAAATGAGGGTGAGAAAGCTGCTTTTGATTTGCTAAATTATGTTAATTATATATCTGATCATATATCTGGATCCACAGCTGAAGTAAATTCAATGTGTGAAAAAATTAGAGCTATTATACGTTCAAGAGGATTGCCTCACTTGTTCATAACTATTAATCCAGCTAATGCTCATAATCCTATTGCTCAAGTATTAGCAGGCAGAGAGATTGACCTTGATGAGTTTTTTCATAATCTTTCACCTCAGTCTGAAGTGTTTGAATGGGCTAAACTAATTGCAGAGAATCTTGTTGCAGGTGCTAAAGCTTTCAAAGTTTTAATTGATGCTTTTCTAGAATTTATCTTAGGTGTCAATCGTCACAATAAGACTGGTGTTTTTGGTAAAGTTGATTCATACTATGGTGTTGTTGAGGCACAAGGGAGAGGATCTTTACATTGTCATTTCTTTGTTTGGTTGGTAGATGGATTATCTCCTAATGATGTGAAGCAAAAAGCTATGATGGACCCTCAATGGAAAGACCAACTTTTCCATTGGCTAGATGATATTATCTCAAAAGATTTTCCTGCTAACTCATTACCATACCAACCTAAACAGGGCTGCCCATCTCATGCACCTGTTATGCCTCATCCCTTAGATCCATATGCTCCAGATTTTGATAGCAAATGGTCTCAAGATTTGCATGATGTATTAGAAAACACTGGCCAATTACACTCACATAGTTCTACATGTTTTAAACTATGGCAAGCACCTTCATCATCAAATCACTGGAACAACCGCTTCCCAGACTTGTGCTTACACTCCCATCAAATTCCATGATCAACCCCTTGAGTCTCCTTAGGCTCACCATCAAACTTTCTCGTGGCCCCCGTGGGCATACCATGGCCAGACCATGGTGGCATCCCCAAAAGGCGATTTCATGTGAAACCTACAAATGTGACATAGGTCACCCATGTCTCCACCATAACCATCCCATCGCAGGCACAATGTACACTTAGTCGACACTGTCAGGGCCTCATGGAGTAGTCATGAACCACCCAACATCCATCATACATGTACACATGCCCCCTGTGGCGTACCCTTGCTCACCCCATGGGCTTATCATATTCCTCCCCGATGTGCTTGCAGCTGCCCCATGGCTCCCCCACAGTCTCACCATCCTCCCCCTGAGGTCCGTACATGGTGTCCCCTCGGTCGGTTCACCGTCCTCCCATGACCAACATCCAGCACCCCCAACCCTTCCCAGTCTGCATGGGGCCCCATGGTCGCCCCAAGCTCTCCCGTGCCCTTATAAACTCAATGATTCATGGGATTGTCCGGATGCCAGCGATGTGCGGGCACCCTCCAGCATTCCATGAAATGTCCACAACTTGCCCACGACCGCGTCAAGATGACACAACGTCCCTCCCATGGCCGACGCACGGCAGTCCCACGTCCCTCCCATGGTGGACGCATGCCAGCGTCACACCACAACCTCATTGCCCCTGGATCGGTCGATCGCTGCATCACCCCTACTCCCTATTTAACCCTGCCCATTATTAATAACCCCACCTGGTGATCCGTAGCAGCCCCCCCTTGCCGTCCACCGCGCTACCTCCCCCAACATAACCATACATAGTTTCTCCTCCACACACCTCTCGAAATGCCCCGCTGTACTACTTACCTGCAATTTCCTCTCGGGTCCCCCCACCACACACATATCCAGTCAGGTGCACTTGCCTGCATCCCCCTCCTTCCTCCATCACCACCCCCCCCCCAGGGGTACCTCCACCACCCGCAGCCGCCGTGCTCGAGGATGACCCTGTGGTAGTGGTCGAGGTCGCCCCCCCGCAGCTCCTCCCGCTCAGGGTTTTCCCCCCCCTCCGCATAATCCTCCCTCTCCCTCGTCCTCCTCTGCCACCAGCTTGACACCCCCTCTCTCCCCTGGGCCCATACATCGAACCACTTCCCCTCCTGGCACATCCAACTCGGACTCAATGGCTGCCCCCACGTGACGCGCCCTGGCAGAAGACGCCCACCGCCTGTGCCGCCTTCCAACTTGGTGTGTCTGTCCCCTCATCCAACTTTACTGCCTCATCTCTCACCAAGCGATCCCCCACCCCTCCCCTCATCAGCCGCTCTTCACCCAACCCCCCCACCTTTCCCAGATGCTTTACTAGATCCGGAGTATCCTACCTCCAAAGATGAACCCGACGCGCCCTCCCCCCACCCGCCTGCGTTCCATCCCCCAGAACTCCCCCACATGAGCCCCCCCACCCAATCCACTCACTGACCATTCACTCACCCCACCCCCATCTCAACTTTTAGCCCCCCCATCCCACCTCCGTACCATCACCCCGGCCTCCCCCACCACCCCAACGCTCAGCTACCCCTTCGGACATCTCACCTCGGGAACAGCGAGCCATGCACGTATTTCAGGCCGCCCTACACCCCTTCGACTTGTCTCTCTCCCCGTGGTCGCCGAAACACCCACCCAGCCCCCCTCACCATTTCCGCCCCTCATAGCCCGAATCTCCCCCCCCCCTCGCCCTCTAACTACCCCCCCCCCTGGTCACCACTCCTCCCCCAACCCAATTCACCCGCCCGTGCTCTCCAACGCCTGTGGTAGACGCTCACCCGTTACTATCAAACCCCCACTGCCAGCTTGTCATCTACATCACCTCTCGTGCACACCCTCGGGCCCCGTGGACCGCACAATCCGCCCGCCTTCGCATTCCTTCCACTCACATCCATCCTGCGTCCCCCCAATGATCTTCCCCGGTCATGGAGATCCACCACGTTTTGCAGGCCATTGAGCACGACCCCGCTGCGTCTTTGACGGACTGCCTCCTTGGCAATTACCGGTCATTACTGTCGTTTGCGTCTGTTATCAATCTGCGTGTTGACCAGCGCAAACCCTTGCAATCCGGTTACGAAACCATCGGAACTGTCGCATATGCTCGCACAGCTCACACCCACGTCCCTGCACTCACCAGTGAAGCAATCCCGCCTCACTTGGACCCTCTCACTCGCCTCCAATCCATTTGCATTGCACTATACTTGGAGCCCCGGAACACCCAGGTATCTGATGATGGTGCCAGATACCTACCAATGTTTGAACCGTCCCCTCAGGCCCCAGACCCCCGCCCCCTCAAATGTGCCCGCTGCGGCGCGCCCCCTTTGTCTCTCCCTGAGCACAGCGCCCTCGTCATGCTCTTGGTGTCCACACATCCAGAGGTCCAGACGGCCTTAGCCGCTGCTGTTCGTAAAGACGAGTATTCCCAGCCGGAGAACACAGTCGTGGCTTATTGCACAGTCTCTCAGGGGCGCGCGGCGTATGAAGTCTGCCACAACCTCGACAGCCGGGTGGCTGTTGGACCATTTGGCATCCACCTGCACTGGGATGACAAAACCTGGCAGAACAAGAACCGGACCCTGATGCGTGCCATTGAGGTCACAGAGATGGAATTTCCCCTGTCTTTTGCATTGGGTAAGTTCCCACCTGTGACACCTCGCATTCCCGTTCACCTGACCCCCCCCCTCATCACCCACCCAGCTGAGGAAGTTGAGATACACACCAGCCTCAAGTACTGGGTCCGCATGATGCGCGAGCTAGATATACCCCCCCCACGCCCACCCCTCAACTTTGCGTATCAGGGTAATCTCTTACCCGGGGAGGCGTGGTGTCACCGGAATGCCTCCAAACCAAACTTAAGAGGGCGCTGGTCACGCTCCATGAGTTTAAGATCAGGGTCATGAATGCGCATCACCGCCTGTGAGTGTCTGCAATGTTTTGCTCTTGGTTCAGCCCACCACCACGACGAAGTTGTTTCGTACCATGTTTACATGTAGTGCTTAGGTTGGGTTAGTTTGAGATATAGAAAAAGTTTTTGCGGAGATATTACACTCTCCGTGTCTTAACCCAGCAAGTGTGCCACTGCATACTGGCCTGGCGGCTGCTCAAACACCAGCTCCATGAGGGGACATGGCATGATCTTCCTTCCCTTCCCGGTATCATTGCCTCACTGCCACCCCGGCCTCACTCTTCTCGTGCCATACCCAAGACGCCCCTCCCTGTATTCCACCACCACATGCAGCCACCCCCCCATGCCCACTCCCACACTCCCCTGCTGACACTTGTGCAAACACACACTCGCCGCAGGAGACATGACCCAACCTGGGTTCGCCCGTACCGCGGGGTCTGACAAACCAAACGAGTGAGTGACCTTGCGTGCTGGCCGTCCGCCAACAGACTCACCACCGGTGTAATGCTGCTGCATTCTCGCTGGGTCCCCGGTGTCCACGCATACACACCGGCAATGCACCATAACGCTTGGCCCAGCACCATGTATCACGGCTACATGGTGTTATCTTACGTTCATGCCCAGGGCGAGCGTGCACAGTCGTGCATCCAACTCCCCCAGAGGTTCTCCTGCATCTGCCCTTGCCGGCACGAAGGGATGGTCACTGTGGTTGTCCATGTACAATGCCAGGCGCTGCAAGAAGGACCACAGCAGGGTGCGTGTTACCGCATGCTGGTACCGTCAGCGTGAGGGCTCCTCAACCAACCCACTAGACATACCAATTCCAGGCGCAGCCTGGATGGTCACAGGTGGGCGACCATGAGCCCCACGTCCTCCAAGAACGGCCAGCAGGCTCCCATACAGGTGATCGTGACGGCAGACAATGGAAACCGACTGTACAGCCACAGGGTTTTTACGCTGTCTGAGGAAAACAAGCGACACAACGCCTCCACGCCTGCTTCCGATATCGCGGAGTCCTCTTCCTCGCGAAGTTGTTCGCTCCCCAAGACCAAGTGCTTCAGGCTGGGCAGTGCCACCCCCCCCCCCGCGTGCCACACATCTATGCAGACCCAACACGTCAGTGATTATCAGCAGACACAGAACGAGTCGCACTGTGGGATTTTCATGCCAGCGCAGATAGACGTCCTCTGGCCAGCCTTGTGCGTTCAAGGTTAGATGCTGTAAGGACCTGGGGAAGAGCGGCCCTATGTCGGGCAGACCACATAGCCCCCTGGGGAGATGGACCCTCCCACTGCCCCTGCGGTTGTGGAGGATCGGGTGTTCGTGGACCTCCAGAGTAAGCAGGTGAGGGCAATGGCCCAGAACCGGCACAATGTGTTTGCAGTCTAGCAAAAACAGCTCGCGGATGCTCTTTGACACGCCTGTGTTGATGAGCAGCCTGTACCCGTCTACCTCCACCAGGAACACTGTGTGAAACCGGGGGGATTGCATGAGCGCCGTGAATGCCGCTGGCATGATCCTAGGGCTTTGATCGATATGGAGCGTGGTGAGCTGAGTAAGACGTGCTGTCATCGTGTGTAGGTCACAGACCCTGCACATGACCTGTGGGGGGAGGAACCTGAGGGGAGGGAGGTCGTGCACAGACAGCCATCACGTGGACGTGGGGCACGGGTGGGGCGAGAGAGTGTCGGCCGCCATGCATAGGAGCACATATCTTGACCGCTGGTCCCGAGTAGCCTCCAGCCACGACTTGCATACTTCACCCAGCGCTCCTAACATTGGGTGCGGCAAGGTAACCACTACCTTGGTCGAGAATTGTTCCATACGCCCTCCCAGCCACTCGAGGAATATACACACCCATGGGGAGGGCGCTCTCACGGCCATTAGGACCTCTCAATTCTGTTTTTCCCTAAATTCCCTCGCCGGAATGGGACTGTCCACACGGTCGGGACACCCAGTAAGATGGCGAACCCTGTGGTTGGGTCGGGGATTTGAGGGAAAATAAAGACACCTTGCGACTTTCCCTAGGTTAGGTTTCCCTAGGTCCACTGCCCCTGACCGGCCATTGATCCGCGCGAACCACCCACACACGTCCCCTCATCTCATGCCTTCCACACAACGGCATCTCAACATACAGGCACTGGTGGTCTCATTCTTGGCTGCTAATGAAAATGATGACAAAGCTGTAGCTGTGCTGTGATTTTGGTCACTATTCACAGAATAAAATTTGCCTAACCGATAAATGTTCTGTTGGGTACTCCATGTTGAGGATGATTATTATTAATCATATCACGGTGATATGGGTCGATTCTAATCTATCCCTAAGCTACCGGCGGTCTGGTTGCCATGCTACTTGGGTCATGTGGAACGGTCTGCGGAAAGTTAGAGCTATACACACGTAGGTCCAGGGGTTGTCGACTTACAAGGGAGGCCCCTGGCAACCGACCAGGCCAAGTGTTTTTCCGCCACCCCCATTCCATAAGCCACAATGGGAGACGCCCCGCTGGCCCCTGTGAAGCCCTCTCCCGGCATGACAATAGTCAAATCGCATGCTGCACACGCCCGTAGTCCACTCCAACCTGCCGCCATGTCAGCTTGCGGAATCTGTCATCACAATGCACTGAACCCATATTATATATGCACTGGAGGTCCACACAGTTTGGTGGTACACATGGCACGAGTGTGCCCTTAAGCTTGCTTGCCCTCTCAGGTCCAGGCCGTCGCCCTGCCCGTGACTGGCCCCCCCCGGGGTCCAAGAAGAAGATCCACTCCAATCAAGGGAGTTCTTGCCTGAGGATGCTCACGGTGCTCGAGAGCATCCTCCCCCGGCATTGGTAGCAGTAAAGCCTGTGTGTGCCATAGTTCCACTCCAGGGTGCGGAGGCGCAGGAGGCTACGCATGGGGCTGAGCCAGTGCAACTGTGGCCCCCGCCGTGGGGCACATAGGTCAGCACGTGGGATCTACCCATGGACCAGACATAATACACCAACCTACCATGCTTGTCGCATTCAAGGAGGCCCATGGGAGGGCCTCACCCCTGATTCCAGCGATCCCGAGGTGCTCCAGCATGGGCACAACCCTGACCAGCCTGTCCAGGGCCGTGACCGTCAGACCAGTGTGGTCTTTCACTAGCAAGACCGTTAAGTGGACAAGATGGCTCACAAGGGCATGCAGAATGTGGACCATGGGCGCTGGGATGACCAGGAGCGACCACCCCGGGGGGGTTCCTTCTCCTTCTAGTGACAGTGTGTGCATGTGGCACGCCGAGGAGGATTCAAAGTGTCGGGCCAGGTAGTCCAACCATGCACCACCATCCCCCACTGCCAGTGTGAGGGAGCTGAGCAGAGGAGCCTGCAAGGGGAAACGGCACAGTTGAGTCCTCGAAGAAGAATCTGAAATCCCATGATGTATTGTCAATAGGGTGTTTCATGTTAGCAAATTCTGTGTGAATTTGCCCTGAACTCATTGTAAATTTGATGGTTGAATTCCAGAAAGTAAAACCAATTTTAAAACCAAACTCGCCTCGAATTTACTTCGATTTCATACCCAACGTGAAACCAGTCTCGTTCGTCTCAGGGCAGCACACTTGACGGCAGTGAGACAGGTTGTGGGATGTCAAACGGGAAGGTAGGTCCGTGACCTTTGACTAAGCACCAAATCTTACGGATGCCCACTATTCCAGAGAGGAAACGTCTCCTCCGTGAATCTTTTACGTATCTGCGGCGACTACACACCTGTCGACGCCACTCAGAACAGCAAGCTGACCCAGGCAGTGAATCGGCCTCAAACTCGTCTATATCATCCATATCATCCTTATCCTCGCTGTCTTCTTTGTCAGATATCAGCATCACTGTCAGATATCAGCATTGAAAACCTGCATATAATTGATTATGTCCTGGGGCATTGTGGGAGTGTGCATGACTCCACTGCGTTTCAAGATTCACGTGTTTATCACGAACATCGCCATTTTTTTTCGCAATGGAGAGTGGATCTGGGCAGACTCAGCTTATCCTGTGCAACCATGGTGTGTGTCTCCATACAAAAAGGCTGGCTGCTGACCACCGGGAAAACAAAAACATTCAATTTCTGGGGTGTCCCATGTACGTACATGTGGATGCACTATGCCGACTTCCATTTACCACTCAAGATGATGACATGTAGGTCCGTATTCAATCAGAGCATGCTGTGGGGTACCTGAAAGGCCATTTTTCATCGCTCAAGGGACTTCAGCAGCAGATTGATGATGAGGTTGATCATCGCTGGGCTCTGGAGTGGATCCGTGCCTGCATTGTGATCCATACACTGATCTTGTTGAAACTGGGATAGAGAAGGAATTTGAAAGAAGAAAGTAGAGTTTACTTAGCAGACAAAATTTCTGGCGATGCTAGCGACATTTATCGTTAAGAATGAAGAGGGATAAAGATGAGAGGATAATGAGTTCAGAATAGTCGTTACACTCGTCGGATGAATTAGATGTGTAGATGACACCGAGAGGGTGAAGAGGGGTGAAGACTTATGATAATAGAACTAAAGAAATACATGCGTTCTATCCTACTGTTTTATACTAGGCGTATTTACTGAAGTCGGATAAATACCATGTGGACTGTATGCTAAATGGAGGTATAGTTTTGTAGTTGTTGATGTTCATATCTACTGATATTGGAGCCGCATATATTGACGATCAGTTGTCAGGTTGAGTGATTGTAAGGGGATTATAATTCCATTAATATATATATTAGTACACAAGTACATGTAGTATAGTCAAGATGTGCATAGACTATGTCTATGCTGTAGTTGTGTACACACATGCTCACAACTATAGTATGTTATAGCGTCGAAGAACCTTAAGTTCTTCACCACTTAATTGTAACCATGACACGCTGCTTGAATAGGTTACAGGTTGTGATCAACCTGCCAGGGTACCCTCATTCCCAGGGGAGTGACACCATTATAATGTTAAACACTCATAACACTCAACACTCATAACACTCAAGAATAAACCTGAGATTTTTTCCTACTTACATAGCAACACAGCACAGGGACTTCTGCTTCTTGTTACCTTCTCTCTGACTATAATCACACCCACACTAACCTTACAATTTCACTGCAGAAGCCAGCCATTTGAACACACCCTTACAGTCATCCTCACCCCAGGCCTCACATTCACACCAGCATGCTTGCACCCTTACACCACTCACTTAGGACCTCATGCCAATCACTGAGGGCCCACCACTCCGTCCTACTCAACTCTAAATACATATTCACAATCGTGCCCCAGTGGTCTGACCCTGGGGCCATGCGCATATCCTCGCACGCCCACGATATCAGGACGTGCACCCACAGGAGCAGCCAGGGCAGGACGCCATTGCCCTGGGGGTCGAAATCCCATGGGGTGAGCGACATCTGATCCACGAGCAAATGCAAGTGCGCGACAACCCCAAGGAAACCTTGGGGCGGCGCCGGCATCCCACGCAGGCGGGCGACCACGCACTCACGTTCCCCGGGGATAAGCCCCCCGAGTGTGCGGCATGCTGTACGACATGGAGGAGAGCCGAATCGAGGGTGTCTAACAGAGGTGTCGGCCTGCCACCCGCAATTGGGTGGGGCTCACTCGAGCGCACAGCTTGCGCATCTTCTCCAGGGGGACCTCCGGAGGCTGCCTCGGTGGTGGCAGCTCAACCACACACGTCCGCCCCCCTGTGGGGTGGAGCCTGGGGGTTGGCACAGGGGAGCTAAGGAGGGGATCTGGAACGTCTGGGATGTGGACATTCGGCCAACCCACGGGCAGCCACAATGGGGTGGTGTTGCGCGCAGGGCGCCCGACTGAGGAAGGGCCTGTTGGTGTGGGGGGGGGGCAGTACGGTCCCTCCTCCGGGGGGTTGATGCGCCAACAGAGGGCCTGGACAGCACTGGCGAGCGCCCTGCACGCAGGGGAGTGTGCAGTGGGCGAGAGGGCGTCGAGGCAGGTTGGGGTCTGCTAACTCCCACAGCAGAACGGGGGCTGGCGTGAGCCTTGCCTGCAGCGGTGTGCGCTGGTGAGGGCGGCTGGGGGTCCGCAACATACGCCTGAATGCCCGGGTCTGCTGCAAGGCCGGCACGAGTGGGAAACCCAGCCGCCCGAAACAGCTGGAAAAGAGTGGGGTCTATCATTTTGCTCTGAAAGTGGTTGTCTGTGCACCCCAGGTGGCGGAGGCAAAGGCACTCCTTAACCGGGATCATGCAGACAAACTGGGAGAACACTGGAAATTCTTGCGTCGGCACCAGATGCCCTGCGCACGCAGGTTGGGTCATGTAGGCTGGCCGTGGCTCCCCTAGTATTACCGTCAGCCGACATGGGAAGGTTCCGTTGGCTTTGGTACTCACCCGCGCACACACACACAAGACTGAGCCTTCAGTCCGGGTCGTCGTGACACAGCGCCGCAAACCACGCCCCTCGCTGGGCTTTCCCCCAGCTCCGGAATGTGCCCGACCTCCTGTACACGCCAATGTCCCTGGTGAAGTCGATGCCATAGGGCACATTTTGCCACATGTACCCTTGCTCTGCAATGCCCTGGAAGAATTGCGCGGGGCGGGGCACCGTTAATGATGGGGTGAGCACCTTGTAGGCCCTCGATGGGAGGTGGGCTTGGGGAGCCGCCAAACCGTGTGCAAACACTGTGCAGGGGCATGACGTCAGTCAGTAACCACCAGCTCAAGCTGTCCACCCTGCTCACAAATCAGGTCCATGAACGTCACAACCAGGTGCTGTCACGTGAAGCGGGGGTCCCCTGTTTCTTTGCGAGGGGCGCCTGCGGGGTTGTCCATATTGTCGAAGAAGTACATGAGCTCCTACAGCGCCTCATCCTTCCCCAGGGCCCTGGGGGCACGGTTGGCTGTCGCCCTGTCCGGCTTCACCATGCCCTGGGTGGCTGATGCGCACGCGTCTGGCCTCAATGTTCCGGGGGGGTGGTCGAGATCGCCCTCCTCCACACTCACTGGCTCCCAGGTGACAGTACGCCAGGAGAACACATCCACACTGCCCTGGGTCAGTGTAATAAAAATTGAGTGCACCAACATACATACATAACCCCCAGGACATCCTCCAACGGGATTTGGCTCTTGCTCACGCCCTCCTTGGTCGCCCATCCTTGTGAAGTGAAATTTTGTGCGAGGCGGCAGGTGACACCTGGAGGGCGTGTCAGTCAGATGCCGGAGATGGGTCAAGTCAAGCGAGAGCAGGTGCTTACTTATGAGATCATCCATGGTGCCAGGGACGTACGTGTGGCCCTCCAACAGGAACAGGCTCACCAATCCGTCGAGGGGCAGGGGGACATCTGGGTCTCAGGCGAGCCCGCGCGTTGCTAGGCCCGTTACACCACCCTCCCCATCATCTGCCGACCTCAACTAATTGCCCTCCTCATTGTCATCCACACAGTCATCCTGGTGGTCGTCCGCCTGCAAGTTGTCCTCCTCTGAGGCATTCGCATCCAGCGTCTGCAAGTGCGTGCCATCCGACGTCAAAACGCACCCATCCGGGACGTATTCGCTCCCTTCCTCCTCGTCCCTTGTGGGGTCCACCGCCATCTCGTCGGTGTCACTCGCGCCCCCTGATGTGTCATCCTCGTCACCAGCCGACATGGTGTGGTCCCAGGTCGGAACGTCGACCTGGCGTCCATGGGCCCTGGACGCGCGTGGTGGCATTGGCCCTGTGGAAGTGTCTGCACCCAGAGACAGGGGGCACACTGATGAGGGATCGGGGCTGGGCCTGAGGGTTTGGCGTAAATGGGGTGGTGGTGTGGGGGAAGGCATACCGGGCTAAAAAACCATGGGATGCCCTACTATAAGTAATGAATGGCATGAGGCGAGTCCTGGGGCGTGCCGCGTCCTCATGGTATGGGGCGTGGTGCGACAGACGTAACGTAGGGGCACACTCTGCACTGGATGTAACATCAGGGCAGGCTCAGTGCTGAGTAATGCCCACGTGATTGCACGTCGGCTGTGCAATAGGTCACATGTGTAACATTCCAGTGCGCGCACCCGTTCCAAACATCTCACACAACCTACACACAACAACACAGCAGAGTTTTGTGTCTGCCATGCCATCACCTGACCCGCACATCTCTACCATATATCCCCTGGACGTGCCCACAACGCAGGAGCAGGGCCCATTGTGTCATGACGACGGGGGTGAGAGTGCATATTTGGGAGTGGCCATGATGAGGTATGTCTGAAATGTTGTCTACCCAACACCTACCTCACTGGTAAACCAGGGTACTGGGTTGCTCAACTTACAATGAGCATGTCGAACACCTCTGGGTTGGTTGTGTAGCAGGTGACCCTGCCTGCCGGGTGCAATGGCCACAGACATAACCCTCACAGCCCCCAGAGGCCATTCAGTGGTCTTCTGGGGGAGAGATGCAGGAGCTGGAGGGACGAGGGGGGGGGAAGCGGGAGATCAGGCCCATGTACCTGTCATCGCGGATCCAATCATAGCCAATCATACCATCCCGAGGACCTGGGTGATGGTCTGTCACAGTTCTGTGCTCCGGTGATCTAGTCTAGTAAGTAAGAAATACATATGATCTATGCTGAGTGACTGAGAGAGGGCCTCACAAGGCCGTACATACCTCCCGGCGGTACGCCCCTGGATGCACCCGCATCCAGTGATCTCAGCGATAGGAGGCCACAACTGTGTGGTTGGCCTCCCGGGGGCTCCTTGCGCTGTCCTTTTCGTCCGGGTGCACCATGACTGCATTGTTGCACGAATTCCGCCGGTGGTACTCAGTCCTGGAGAGGGCGTCCCTCGATATGCTCGCCCACTCTGTGGGCAACCCAGTGGTTCTCGAACGGGGGGGGGACCAGCTCAATGCCTTCTTAGAAGTTGTGGAACAGGTGTGTGGTCTGGAACTCGCCCTGGTGGTGGACGGGCAAGCCACTGAAACTCACACGTGTGGGTGAAGCATCTAGGAGTGTTCGATGGTGAAGAAGGGGCGACCATGCACACCAACCTGATCACTCTCCAAGGCGCTGTCCACCAGGCTCACGAATGGGCTGTGAAATCCTGCCACCAAGGTTTCCCCACCATCGTTGCCCCAGAGTCAGACCCAGGGCACCCATGGCCATGGGGGCACCCCTGTTTGCTCTTCGACGTGGACTGGCTGTGATGGGTGTACCCATCATGGGGGCCAACGTGGATTGCGCACTTTCTGCGAGTGGGTCGGATGACTGTGCGCAAACAACTTTTGACCCAGGGTCTGGCCGCGCTGCAGGCCCCACCTGCATGCGCACGGGGGAGAAGGTTCGCGGCGGGGGGCCAAGGTGCGACGGGTGGCGAAGCACGGCCTTCTTCATACACCTGCCCCATGGCCACTTGGGATGATGCGAGCTTGGACAACATGCTCTGGGACCTCTGCACCTCTTACCCCGCCGCCAGGATCAAAATGCTCTGCGGTCTACTGTGGGCCCGGGGAGGGCATGTCTCGCACAAGCACCTCACAGCCTCACTTATGCAAATCCACCTGGAGCGGTGTGTGTTCCAATGTACCCCGGTCCAGCGGCAGGTGTATTCCGTCCCTGGTCCAAATTTCCTGTGGCACCATGATGGGTGGCATGGTAAGCTCAAGTGATATGCTCTCAATTCCATGCATACTGATTGACTCACCCTGTGCACCAGGACTAATTCAATGGCAGATCATTGTCCATGGCTTCATCGATGGATACTCACACCTCATCACAGCCCTGCACGCGTCGAACAACAATTGGGCGGACATGGTCCTCGAGGTGTTCCTCGAGGGAGCAGGGAAATATGCCGTCCCGGAAGGCATTCGAGGTGACCATGGTGGGGAGAATGTCAAGATGGCAGAGTTTATGCGGGCCTTCTACCCGAACTGACGCAATGCGTATTTATGGGGCAGGTGAGTCGGACCACGTCAGGGCTTTGGACAGAATCACTGATAGTCCACGTGTGTCACACAGGAGTGTCCACAACATTCGCATTGAATGCTTGTGGGTGGATGTGGCTGCCCAGTTTGGCCACAAATGGAACAACTTTTTCTGTGCCCTGGAGACTCACGGCGGGTTAAATGCGGCCAATAGCGCGCACGTCTGGCTCCTGCACATGCTATTCCTGGATGATATCAATACGGAGGCCACCTTGTGGGTGGCGGGGTGGAATTGCCACTTAATCTCACTCCTGGATGGTCCATCACAAACGCCAGCGGAACTTTATGGTTTCAGGATGGCACTTACACTTACTGGCATTCGTGGGCACTTTTTGGACTCACACAAACATGAAAGAGTCTCAGAGTCGGGGGACGAAGACGTGGACGCACAAACTTGGGGAGTCGACTGGGAAGCGCTCTTGGACCCCCGGTTCATCGCCTCTCATGCGCGCAACAATCCAGACAACCACAAAGAAGTGGGCCTGTCCTTCGCGTGGAACGCCCATCCGGGCATGCCAGAGCTGAGTCATGTAGAGGTGGATCCCCCCCCCAATTGTTTGTTCACCCGTTCGAATGAGAACTGAAGGAGTACGTGCACGTCTACGATCACACCAACCATGCTGAAATGCTGGCTGGGCATTGGATCAACGGTTTGGCTTTCTGTTGCGCGTGGTACCCAGAGTTATTCTAGCACTTGCCCCTGGACGGATAGCACATGGGGTGTTGCGGGGTACATGCGTGGCAGAAACAAAGTTTTTGTATGTCACGTGTACTTATAGTATGTGATAGCAACGATTACATTCGGGAACATGATCCGGGCTTGCGCTCCCATGGCTGTGAAGCCTGAAAGTCCCTCAAACCATAGTATACTCCCCTGCGTATTGGAGTATCAAGTAGAGGAAGAAAATCCGGAGGCACTCAGGCTCATATGTGCCTTCTGAGGTCGCCCCCACATCGTTGAGGGCTTTGAGGAGAGGGTTTACATTGATGTAAATGGTGGCGGTGCACGTGGACCATGAGATATATGCGCCGCCATACGATTGGGCAAGCTCATCCCAGCCATCATGTGGGATGAGCTTTCCACGGGATTTTTGAGTGGGAAGGAACCAGTAGATCTGCAAGAGGTGTTGAGGGGTGCGGAGAGTTGTGCAGACAGACATACTTGGAGGGCAATGACCCATGGGAGCAAGGTAGCAGAGCCTGTGGCAACAGCATGAAATAGGTGGGCAACCCCACCAGGGTCTTCCAGGTGGGGATTGTCTAGTGCGGCGGAGGAGACAAGACTCCGCATCAAGTTTTTCCAGATGAAGGGGGTGATGCATGGCGGGTCATCAAGGAATGCGGAAAAAGAGGCACAGGGATCGAAGGCCCGGCCATTGAGGCCAGGGAATGGCTTGAACGCGGCTGTGGCGATGTCGGTTTACTTTCGGAAATGAATCCAAAAGACAGTGGGTAGCGGTGTCGTCGTTGCACGGCTACTTACACTGGTGTTCGGCTCAGTGCACTTTGCTATCAGCAGCAACAAAGGTAGAACAAAGACGAAGATGAGGACGTAGCAGTGACGAAGATGATGACGTAATACGCTGACGTAAGCGTAGACGAGATACAACAGCAAATGTCACGTGATTGACAAAGCTGGCCTTGA